>CAXKVW010000439.1:0-216592 GCA_964058825.1 Carex arenaria | reverse complement strand
GCTCGCGAGCTAAAATCTCAGCTCAAACTCGTGACAAGCTAGCTCACGAGCTACGAGCTGGCTCACTGGGTTTGGTTGGACCTTGTTTTAAGAAGAAAATAAATTTTACAAACCTTTTTGGACCGAGCTTGACAGTATAAAATACACACAAATTCATACAAATTCACAAATTGATGCCTAGCCGAGCTAGGCCCCAGCTCAAACTCGTTAATTTTGGTCCGAATTGTTAGCGAGCCAGCTCGTTAACAGCTCGGTCCACTATCGAACGAGTTGTTACCGATCGAGCCAGATGTGAGTCACGAGCCACGAGCTACGAGCTTTTTTGACAGCCCTAATCACAGCATGTAATAAGAACATTAAATATTATTACATAAAACCTATCTCCATGATTTCTTAATAAAATCGGCGGGATAGGATAAATTCACTTTTACCAAAAAAAGAAAGAAAATGAAACCTCTTTCTCCAGAAAATTTTACAAATTACCTTACTTTCAAAAAAATTCAAATAAAATACTCCTCTAAAATAATTAACAAAATGACCTTGTGGGACCCTCATTCCCGTCCTCTCCCCCTCCCTTCTATTTACTCTCATCAAATTTTGACACATCCTCCTCTTTTATTGCACTTTAATAAGAGCATAACAAGTAACAAATTTTTCAATTAGATAATATATATCTCAAATATATGTTTTTCAATTAGGCAACAATTTTTTTGCTCAAGTTTTCCAAAGTAAAACAGATACTCTTATGAGAGTCTAGAAAACATCATTGTGTAAGCATATAATATTATATTTAGACATATTTTAGTAACAAGATGTAAGTACAAGCATAAGATCAGTGAAAATTACTATTCACATTTGGATGGTGAAAATTTCAGTTTTTTTTTTTATTTCAACTTACACATATGAATTTATATATACAGCCACAAATTAATTTGTGTGGTTTGCAGTGTTCTATATTACGTGCTGAAATTAATATATAACAATGGTTAGCAGATGAGAAAAATATATTTTAAATATAGTATTAATAACATTATTTTTTTATGAAACAAGACAGCTTTCATATATTTTATGATAATACTTCGTATGAAGTTACAAAGCACTTTTTTTATTTTATAATATTTATTATAAATAAAAAAATTCTTGTACTTACGTTTGGTTACTAACATGTCTAAATATAATAATCTATAATTATAGAATGATGCTTTCTAGACTCGAGTATATGTTTTACTTTAGAAAACTTGACCAAAAAATTATTGCCTAATTAAAAAACATATATTCGATATTTATATATTATGTAACTGAAAAAATTGTTGCATGTTTATAAAATTTTTGTTATTTGTTATGCGCTAATTAAAGTCCAATGAAAGAGGTGGAAGTGGTAAAATATGATGAGAGTAAATAGAAGGGAGGGAGAGAGAGGGGGAAGGAGGGGGAAAAGGTGGGTCCCACAAGGATATTTTGTTAATTATTTTAGAGGAGGGGTATTTTGTTTGAAATTTTTTAAAAGTAGAGCAATTTGTAAAAAAAATTCAGTTACATAATTTTTTTTAAATAATCAAATTTGAATATAAATCTGGAGTTGATTATCGGTGTAAATTTGTGATATATTCCATCTCAGGTATATATTTTCAATTCATTTCAGAATGGGGGGACACGCATCCTCTGTGGAGTTTTTACCTGCGGAGCTGTGCGGTTCTTTTAATCTGGACTGTTCGTTTTGATCTGACGGTCCAGATTTAATCTCCAGCCAATGAGTGCACGATTTGATGGAGGGGGCAGTATTATTTTTTCTTTGAGATTCGTGCTATAATCTTATTTGATCCGTCCGATCAAAACGAACGGTCCAGATTAAAAGAACCGCACAGCTCCGCAGGTAAAAACTCCGCAGAGGATGCCAGTTCCAGAATGGGGATGGAAATTCAAAAGATTCAACAAGTCATATATATATAGAGATAGCTGATATTGATAACAGGTACAGCACTTGATTACAGGCCAGCACAAAGAAAGAAAGAAAGAAAGAATTAAGCGCGCAGATGGCCGACTGGGGGCCGGTATTCATCTCACTTGTTCTGTTCATCCTGCTATCGCCGGGGCTTCTGTTTCAGATCCCTGGCAAGAACCGCTTCATTGAATTTGGCAACTTCCAGACAAGCGGCGTCTCCATACTCATCCATGCACTCATTTTCTTCGCTCTCGTCGCCATTTTGCTCATTGCTATCGGTGTCCACATGTTCATGGGAACTTAATTAATTGAGGGATCCATCATTCATCATTCATCATTCATCACTGAGTAATGTATTTTCTTATGCATGCATGCGTTATGCGTATCTATCTTGGAAGATGAATTTTCTTTTTGGTTCATAATTTCTTAATTGTGCAATTCAATTTTCATTTTCTGCTATTTTATTTTTCATTGTTTTCCATTTATTTTTCCTGGCTGGAAATTTAGCGTGTATATATAATATATTAAATAGCCTCTTCAATTATCTTTAAGACTTTGCAAATAATTAAGTTCACATATTTATTTATGGTGAAATTGACACTGTTAAAATCGTGCAAGCTGATAAGGTCTGCAACAATAATCGTTTTTTAAAGCAGGCGGTGGCGGACAATTTGTCTTGCAATAAGATTTTTATCAAAAGAGGTAAATTATCTCAAAATTTGTACGGTACTATAATATTAAGGTGTCTACTTTTTTTAAGATTGTAAATTCACAGATCTAAACAACCAAGGTCTATTTGCGCAGTAATTTCATTTACATTTGCATTACTTTTATTTTTTTTATAGAATATATATCTGTAATTAATTAAGTGTTTTGTAAAAAAATTTGTAAATATTCTACATACTAGGCTGCTCACACAAAAAATTAAAATAAAAAATTCTATGAGCGGGGCTACGGTACTATACATAACGTACACCAGTCCATACTATGACTCCATATTTCTGTTTTCAAAGTCCAAACATTTAATTCGAACCACTCAACGTGATTTTCATATGAAAATGTACTTGGTGACTAAATTTATATATATATTTTTTAAAAATTACTATTTTTTTAATAGGTACAAAATCACTAATTTCGAATGGTCCAATATTTTTAGATCAAGTGATTTTCTACCTATACAAAAATAGTAATATAATTCTGAAAAATATAAAAGTTGGTCTACAGTTAAGTACATTTCTATATAGAAATTATTTGAGCAATTTGGATCAATTACTTAGTCTTTAAAACAGAGATTTAGAACTATAATATGGACTAGTGTATACAATGCAGAGTATCATATCATCACTCAAATTCTATTAAATAATAATAGAGGATCAAGAAGATCTACTATAAAATTTTGATTAAGGAAGGTAAAATGTAAAATACACAATATGTGTAGTACAAATTTTCTCCACAAACTACAAAAATAAATTCTAACCACTAAGCTACGTACAAGTACACATTTAATATTTTATGAAGAGACTAAACTATATAAAAACTTCTAAAAAAATAAATTATATTAAATTTTTAATATACATAAATGAAATTATAAAATCAAACTAAGCACTTAATCACTCTTACTTGGAACTATATATACTAGAAAAATGAATATACATTATATTCACTACAACAGAAAGACTTATCAGCGACCGGCGAGGCTGGTCGCTGATAGTATTGTCGCCGGTCGCTGATGACGTAATTGGTCGCTGATAACCCGGTCGCTGAAAGTGTGGTCTCTGATACCTCTCGGGTGACGTCACCGGTCGCTGAAAGACGTCACCCCGGTCGCTGATACTGTATCAGAGACCACATTGGTTTGGTCTCTGAAAGTGTATGATGACGTCATGTTTAGTTAAAAGCGTCCAATCGATTTGGTCCCTGATAACTGTGAACGGTCGCTGATACCTTGAGTATCAGAGACCACCATCGCCGGTCGCTGATAATTAAGTCGCCAGTCGCTGATGCCTTTAGTATCAGAGACTAGAACCTGGTCTCTGGTACTTTTTGTACCGGTCGCTGATAGTCAATTTTGTTTTTTTTTAAAATTAATTTGTTTCTGTTGTTTTTTTTTAATTATTGATTCTGATTCTATTGGTTTTATTTATTAGTGACATTTCGTCGTTTCGGAATTGTTATCAGACGTACAATCGCATCGATATTCTCATATATAATCAATATTAAAAACGAATAAACAATCACATAGAACAAGAATATGAATAAGTATCGCAAAAACATAAATATACCAACTATAAATATCCAATCCACATAAGTATGGTAACATAAATATCTGAAACTAAACTATAACATAGATAAATATGCCAAATTAAGAAAATCCACGAAGTACCATCTCTGCCGAGATCCTCGCCATCATCATCGCCATCGTCGTCGTCCTCGTCGTCATCATGATGATCCGGCATGGAGACATGGTCCGAGATTGAACCTCCCTGTCAGTTGTTTAAATAATTAGGATTTCGGATATAGAATTCACAATTAAAACTTACTGATAAATCGAATTTCGTACCTGAGTAGATCTGAAAGCTCTGCCGATCTGCTCGGTGATCGTGTCGGTGAGCTTAGGCGTGATCGAGGTCATCACATGAGAAGGTACCGCTTCAATATCCTCTTGTGTAAGGCGTGAAGCCGCTGGCGCAGAAGAATATGACCCTGAAAAATGTGAAGGAGTACTGCTAGACCCACCAACACGATACATGACTCTCGTCTGACCTGGAACATTAAAGATAAGACAGTTAGTATTATCTGACAAATTTTTAAAAAAAATTATAGGTTTCAAGAAAAGTTTTTTTACCTAGAGCACCGAGGCCATAATTGTCGCCATGAGCATTACGATCATCGACAGCCGAAGTGTACCAGACATTTATGTCAAATGCAGGCCAGTCATTTTTGTTCTCTCGGCAGCATTTCCCATTAGTTCCCCAAGCACGCGTTAGAAACACATATCTTTCGACATGTAATTCAATACGTACTCGTTAGGAACAATAAGGGGAAATGACACTAAATTTTTCTTAAATACTAGATCTACATACATTTCGCCACATCCTAAATGAGACAAAGCATTCAAAGAGCAGTCCCAAATCGGAGACTATTCAAAATTAATGCCTATTGGATTAATTTTGAACGGGTATGGACCTAAAAGGCATACTAAATGTTCTGGTCTATTTGGATTTTAAAACAATACTACCATTATCTAATTAAAAGAGCAAGTTTAATTCAAACACAATTCAATTCAATTCTAATTCAATCCTAATTTAATTCAATCCCAATTAAATTCAATCCCAATTCAATCTCAAATATTCAATCCCAATTTGATCCCAATTTAACCTCAATTCAATCTAATTCAATCTAATTCAATCCCAATTGGTTCAAAATCAATTCAATCCTCAATCCCAATTCAATTCAATCCCAATTGGTTTCAAAATTAACTCAATCCCAATTTAATTGCAATTTAATCACAATTCAATCCAATTCAATCCTAATTCAATCTAATCCAATCCCAATTCAATCACAATTCAATCCCAATTCAATACCGATTCAATTCCAATTCAATCACAATTCAATTCAATTTAATGCCAAATAGTTTCAATATCAATTTAATTCTAATTAAATACTTACGGCGCAAGCGAGTGGCAACGAAGGAGAAAAGCGGTACCGAACCCCGACGGTGCAAGCGAGTGGCAAATATCTTAATCTTCTCCTAAATAAAAGATCAAACATCAACAATTTTGCTAAAAATAGAAAACAAAAAAAACAGAAAATAAGAAAAAAAAAGAAAAAAACAGAAAAATCTAAAAGAACAAAAAAACAGAAAATAATAAAAGAACAAAACAGAAAATAATAAACGAAAATAACAGAAAAAAAATAAAAACAATAAAAACAGAAAAAACTAAAAGAAAAAAAAACAGAAAAAAAAACAGAAAAAAAAAACAGAAAAAAAAAACAGAAAAAAATAAAAGAAAAAACAAAAAAAAGGAAAAACAGAAAAAAAAATAAAACAACCATAAAACGAAAAAAAAAATAAAACAGCAAAAAAAATGAAAAACAGCAAAAAAAAAAGGGAAAAAAAGAGAGTGAAAAAACGAAAAAAAGGATAAAGGATAAAGGAGAGGTTAAACCTAAAACGCGACGGGGAGGCGGCACGGCGACGACACGGCTTCAGGGCGGCGGCGACGGCACTGGGTTTTATCCATAGTGGCTAAACCTAAAATGCGGGAGAAGGAAAAAGAAAGGCCGCGCGCGCGCAGGGTTTTCAGGAGATAACTTTCAGCGACCAGGAGTTTTGCCGGTCTCTGAAACTGTTTTCGCGGTCGCTGATTGTTCTCAGTTCTTTTTTTTTTAATGATTTTCAGAGACCGGGAGAAACGCCGGTCGCTGAAACCATCAGTCGCTGATGTTTTTTTATTTTTTATTTTATTTTTTTAAAAATGAGTTACAGAGACCGGCGTGGTCCCCAGTCGCTGATACCGGTCTCTGAAAACAAAATCTGCTGTAGTGATTCCTTAACATAGAGCAAAGTTGCAAAGTTGTTTATGTATGTATGTATGTATGTATTTGTACATGACTTACAAGAAAAATAAGAGACTAACTAAATTCATCTCTTTTACTTTCAAAACAAACTAAATTCATCGCTTCTTCACAGCTAAGAAAAATAAATAAATATGTGATTATATGGCAAGTTGAGTATATTGTGGTTAATAAAACTTGTGGTTATATTGATTGGAAGGAGATGTGAACAATTTTGTTTGGATTATATAAAATTTTGTTTCGCTATTTCTCACCAAACGAAGGGTATTGTCACTAAGCACTTGCAAACATTTGCTTTTGCTATGTGGAAGAAGGAATAATTAAAAGATTTGGGCCCTTTTGTGCTATATAAAAGTTCTAATAGAACAAATGTGAGAATTTTTGTAGAAAAGAAAAGATATTAGATATCCTCTTTTGTTTAAGTGGGACCAGCTTTTGGAAAACAAATGAAAACGAGGAGACATTAGATTTTTGGGAAGATAAGAAAGTAGTATCTGACACATTTTGGACTTGGGAAAAATATTCGATTTAGATCCATATTCAATGGTTAAATGACTTAAATCTACTTATTTTATACTTATCCTAGGGGTGTAAACGGAGCGGATTCGGAGCGGATAATGCTAATACTATATCCGTATCCGTTTTTCAATGAGCGGATGCGGATACGGATACGGATACGGATACGGATAGTAAGCGGATATCAAAATTAAAAATCATATCCGTCTTAAACAGATACGGATACGGAACGGATAATCCACGGATACGGATTTGAATACGAATACGGAACGGATATTGTCGGAGGCTATACTTTTAGCTCCACTAGTAAAAGAGAAGTAAAGTTGTTCCGAATATATCTCAACTTCTTTCGATTTCACGTAAGACCGAATTCTGACAGAAGGATTTGGGATGCGGATGATACGGATATCCGCTCCATTTACGGAGGAAGAAATTTATCCGTTTCCGTATCCGTGCTTTTTGACCATATCCAATATATATCCGGTTCTGAATCCGTCAATTATCCGCTCCGTTTAAAACAGATACGGATAGTAACCGGATACGGAGCGGATTCGGAACGGAACGGATTATCCGGATCCGTTTACACCCCTCTTATCCCCATACTCACCCACTTCATATCTTTAAATATTTTTGACAATGTACAAATCCGTATGTACAATAACTATGTAATATGCAAAGTCAATGTAAATTATGCAATAATAATTAAGTGTGCATTTTATATGTATGAGTAATAAGTGTGAAAATTCAAAACAATAAGTATGGATTATACAATTGATAAGTGTCAATTTTGTAATAATTAAATGTCCATTTTCAGTACTTGAGTGTATATTTAGAAGGTTTGAAAAATAAGTTCAGAAGTTCAAATAATTGTCAACAACTATTAAAAGGTGCTTTGACTTAGTCAAGATGTGTGATGGCAGTCAAAAATTGTGTTTATATTAAAATTTAAAATAGATGAGCATTTATTAATTGTGCAATAAGTAACTATGTATTACACAATAAACGAGTATACATCATTATTAGTGTGCATTCTTAAAGGGTATGAAAAATTGATAAGAGAAGTTTTAGGATAACCATTATAAGACTGGGAGAGGGGTGTCCGATGCCCATCAGACCAAAGTCTGTTCAATGGGCAGTTTTTACCGTACGATCTACTTCAAGATCTGTGTGCACGGATATTAAAGCAAACAACACAGACATTAAAGTGATGCACACAGATCTTGAAGTGGATCAGAAGATAAAAACCGTCCATCGAACAGACTTTGGTCCGATGGGCATCGGAGAGCCTCCTCTCCCTAAGACCTTTTTATGGGACGGTCTAATTCTGTATAGAGGTCAGGTCCTTTTCAACCTTTTTAGCTGTAAAAAAAGCAACGTTTTCTAAATTTAAAACACAGAAAGCCAGATAGGTATCATAATCCTATAGCGTTGGAATTGGAGTGCACATTCTTATATTAACAAATAAAAAAAAGGTTGATTGAAGTGATCATATATAAGTTGATAATTTTGGGATCTTGATACAAGCCCAAGTTGAAGACATTGAGGCCTATAAACAGGCCAGAAAGGCCTGGAGATAATGAGCATGTCAGAAAGAAATTTTAGTCTGCTTTGTGAGCCAGGCCTTATTAGTTATTGTACTCATTTACTTTTTTTTATTTTATTTTATCCCAGCTCTGTTTTAAAAGTCTCAAATCATCGGCTCCTATGTCGCCACGTGATTTCGCCATTCACCGTTCAAAATTCAGATTTTATGTGGCAAGAACTCGCCGTGTTACTGTGTAGGCACCGTGTTACTATTGATTTATTGTTATTATGATTGTTGTTATGTTGAATATCGACATGTATTTGAATTAATTTAGACAGCATTGATCGGCTGATATGCAACAGATACAATAATATACAAGTCAATCGAAACCATCTGATCTAAAATATATGCACGGCCAAGAGTTATTTGGAGCTGTGGGAAGGCGTCAAACCTCTTTGATCTCTGGCTCTCAACTTCCAAAATTATGGCCAGGAAAACCTAAAAAAGAAAAAGAAAAGAGATGTTGTACACTTATCAATGGAAATACAAATACAAGAACAATTGAAGGGGGAGTGTAGTGTACTTCCAAAGTCCATAAATACATTTTGGTTTTACATTCATGTTATAAAGGTAGAACATATGGTTGAAATAGGAAATCGGGTGAGACATCCCTTTCATTATACAATCAGCATCCTTCTCTCCCCATCCTCTCTTTCTCTTTCTCTTTCTCTAGAACGCACGGCACTAGAGTTAAATAGAGATAGATAGCCATTAAACAACTAAACAAGCTATTGTTATTGCTATTGCTTTGCCCACAGCCCACAGACAGAGAGAAAATTAGTTAGTGCCTGCCAAAAAATCTATAAAAGCGTAAAAAATTAAAATAAAAGCGGCGACGCACATGTCGGATTGGGGGCCAGTTGTCATATCAGTAGTCTTGTTTGTGCTACTGTCACCAGGGCTGCTGTTTCAGCTACCGGCACATCACCGCATCGTCCAGTTTGGCAGCATGCAGACAAGTGGCGTCTCCATACTAGTTCATTCAATTATATTTTTTGCTATTTTGGCAGTATTTCTGATTGCCATCGGTGTACGCATCACTACTGGGTAAGGTAGTCAGGTAGACATCCTACTTCTCTTAAGAGGGAAAACAAAAAATTTAGTATGTGTTGATGAGTATATACTCTATCAAGAGAAGATAGAAATACCAGCAAATGATGTTCAAGTGCGTGCAAAATGTTTTCTGCTTCTCTGAATGAGGGTGTTGCGAAATGTAATTTGACAACACTTATTTATATTTACTTTTGTTATCTTTATTATTATGTAAATTGAGAACATGAAGTGTTGTACGCTTTTCATTGAAGGATGTATATATATCATATCATTATCCAATTTATCGTGATATTGCTTTAAAATACCAATTGCCCCAAGTCAAACCAAATTGCACGATAAAATAAAATCACTGGAGAATAGTTCTAAAAGTCTCAATTTTATTAATTGACCCCTTGGGGTATATATAGAGCATACATCATTCAATCTAGTCCCTATAATTACTCTATATTCTCATTTCACATATAAGTCCCTAGACTTCTAACAAATACCAACACTCCCCCTCAAGATGAGCCTATGAACGAAAGATATCCACTAGGTCCATCTTGTCACAAAATCTCGACAAATCTAACGGACTAAGACCTTTAGTGAGACAGTCCGCTACTTGCTCACCAGTAGCTACATATCCCAATTCAAGTAGTCCGCTATCCAATTTCTCCTTGATGAAGAACCTGTCTATCTCCACGTGCTTGGTCCGATCATGCTGCACAGGGTTATTGGCAATGCTAATGGCCGACTTGCTGTCGCACCACAGCTTCATTTTGCCCCCTTGGTCCATCTTGAGCTCCACCAGTAAAGCTCTCAACCACAACAATTCCGCTACACCCAATGCCATGGCCCTGTACTCTGCATCGGCTGTGGACCTAGCAACCACCGACTGCTTCTTGCTCTTCCAGGAAACCAAATTTCCTCCCACAAACATGCAATACCCAGACGTGGACTTTCTATCATCGGCACAACTAGCCCAGTCTGAATCACAATAGCCTTCAATGTTCAAATGCCCGTTCTTCCTGAAGATCAACCCCTTCCCTGGTGCACTCTTCAGAAACCTCAAGATCTGGTACACGGCATTCATGTGACCCTCCCTAGGGTCATGCATATAGCGACTCACCACACTCACCGCAAAACAAATGTCGGGGAGGGTGTGACTCAAATAGATCAAGCGACCTACTAACCTCTGGTACCTGTCCTTGTCAACTGGCTCTCCTGCCTCAGCACTCAGCTTAGCCTTTTGATCAATGGGAGCACCCGCAGGCTTGCATCCTAGCATACCTGTCTCTGTAAGCAAATCCAGCACATACTTCCTCTGAGATAAAACTATCCCCTCTGCACCACGAGCTATCTCAATCCCAAGGAAGTATCTAAGCTGTCCCAAGTCCTTCACCTCAAACTCCTTACCCAATCTCTTCTTTAGCCGAGCAATCTCACCCTCATCATCTCCGGTGATAATCATGTCGTCCACATATACCGCAAGCATCGTAATGTGAACTCCATGTCGCCTAAAGAACACTGTATGGTCCGCATTGGTCTGCTGATACCCCATGCCTACCATAGCCCTCCTAAACCTGTCAAACCAGGCTCGAGGAGATTGCTTCAACCCATAAAGAGATTTCATAAGTCTGCACACCTTCCCCTCCGTCTGCTTTGTCCCAAAACCAGGTGGAACCTCCATGTACACCTCCTCCAACAAGTCACCATGAAGAAAGGCATTCTTCACATCAAGCTGGTGCAGCTTCCAACCCCCATTTGCTGCCAAGGACACAAGCGTTCTCACTGTGCTCATCTTCGCCACTGGTGCAAAGGTCTCATCATAGTCGATGCCATAAGTCTGACTGTACCCCTTCGCCACCAATCTGGCCTTGTAGCGCTCAACCCGACCCTCTGGGTTTTGCTTCACAGTGAAGACCCACTTGCACCCAACCGCCTTCTTGCCTGCTGGTAGTGACACAAGCTTCCAAGTGTTGTTTTTCAACAAGGCCTCAAGTTCCTCAATCATGGCAGCTTTCCATTTTGGGTCCTCCTTAGCAACCTGCCAAGACTTAGGAAAAGAGACAATGTCCAAAGATGCAATGAATGCTCCATGTGCAGGTGATATGTTAGAGTAAGAGACAAACTGAGCAATGTTATGTGGAAAACCATATCGATCAGGGGGAACTCCCGCATTAGTGCGAGTGGTCCTCCTTACCGATAATGGATCTAGAGGAGTAGAGAGAGGAATCATATCACCTGCGTATTCTGAGTCTGTGGTGGATGATGTGGGTGTCTCAGGAGTCGGAGAAGGCAGGGACAAGGGACTTGGCACAAGCGGTGGCACTGTAGGCACGATTCCCTCATTCTGGTTCCTTCTCCTCGTGTACACTCGCAGCTCCCCCTGAGCCTGAGTTCCACCAATTTCAGAATCATTCCCCTCCTGTTCCTGTTCCGGCACAACGGCCGACTTCTCCACATCCACAACTGGACATGGGACTGTCCCCACACTCACTATCTTCTCACTACCACTGTTACTCTCCCCCTCTCGCCTCATACCCCCTGTATCGAGCGAGTCTCCAAATGGTGATGTAACCTGAGAGGAGTAGTATGGTTCGTGCTCTCGAAACGTGACATCCATACTGGTGAACAACCTCCTCTCCACAGGGCTCCAACACACATAGCCCTTTTGGGTGGCCGAGTATCCCACAAAGATACATTTGACCGCCCTCGGATCCAGTTTGCCCACATTTGGTCTATAGTCCCGCACGAAGCACACACAACCAAATATCTTCAAGGAAAGAATGTCACAATTCTTACCTTTCAATATCTCAAACGGAGATTTCCACTCTAGCACTCGTGAGGGCCTCCTGTTTATCAACATTGCAGCTGTCAGAACCGCTTGCCCCCACAAGTGCTTTGGCACATTCATCGAGATCATCATACTCCTTGCAACCTCAAGGAGATGTCTGTTCTTCCTTTCTGCAACCCCATTCTGCTCTGGTGTGTATGGACACGTGGTTTGATGCTGGATTCCTTGAGATGACAGGTACTCTCTAAACGCAGTATTCGTGTACTCTGTCCCATTATCAGACCTCAATACCTTCAATACAGCCCCGTATTGAGTCTGAACCCCTTTGTGGAAATATTTAAAACAAGACAACACATCATTCTTGTTTTTCATCAAATAAATCCAAGTCACACGAGAGAAACAGTCAATAAAAGTCACAAAATATCTAAATCCATTCACAGAAGTTGTAGGACAAGGTCCCCATACATCAGAATGTACCAAATCAAAAATACAGGAGCTCCTACTGCCAGAACTCACATATGAACTCCTGGTGTGCTTGCCAAACTCACAAGCATCACAAACAAGTCTTTCTTTATTTGCCTTTTTCAAACAAAGAGGGATACAATCGACTCAAAAGACTAAAAGAAGGATGACCCATCCGCCTGTGGTGAAGCAACAGCAAGTCCTCCTCACTACTCCCAACTCCTCGAGATCTCTCAACCACAGACGCAAGGGCTGAGTCCGTCCCCTCTCTATCCAGGTACCATAAGCCGCTATGCCACGTGCCAGTCCCAAGCCTCCTGCCTGTCCCCTTCTCTTGAAAGATCACCTTGGGAATATCAAAGGAAACAACACATTTTAGTTGGAGAATAATAGCACTTATGGATAAGAGATTTACAGGAAAAGAAGGAGCATGCAAAACATTGGACAAAGTCAGAGAATTGGTACATTGCACAGTACCCTTACCCACCACGGGCTGAGCCGTGCCATCGGCTGTCTGAATACTCTCAGGGACTGCCAGGTGAGTATAGGAAGAGAACTCCCCAGCAGTACCCGTCACATGTCTAGAAGCACCAGAATCAACGATCCAAGGTGATCTAGTGGTAGATATAGAGGCAAGAGCGTGAGTCTCACGAGTACCTGTGGCAGAATGAGCATAAGAAGCAGTGTTACCCGAGGTGGATGCATCCCCTACTGCGCCTCCCTGTCTCCTCCTGAGCAACTGGGAGTACTGTCTCAGAAGCTCCTGATCCTCCACAGAAAGATCCTCTTCTCGCTCACCCTCTTCTTCATCTTCCTCTGCTACCATCAGGTTTGCCCGGTAGCCCCCTCTTCCACCTCCTCTGCGACCACGACCGCGACCGCGATCTCCAGACTGACCACGTCCTCCTGGATTTCTCACCTTCAGTGGCTTAGTGCAAGCCGACTTCAGGTGACCTACCTCTCCACAATTGTAGCACTCCCGGGTCTCACCCTTAGACCTGGAGTTGCCCGGATTGGAGACAGCTAGAGCTGACTTCACACCTGGAAGCCCCCCTGCCCCAGCCTGTAGCATAATCCGGCTCTCCTCCTGGATCATCGCTGAAACGACCTCCTCAAACGATGGAATCCTCGTCTGAGCCAATAGCATAGCAGCCCTCTGCTCAAACACCGGTGCTAAACCCTCAAAGAACACCATAACTCTGTCCTCCATCTCAATCTCGGAACACACAAGGTCAGTGCAGCACCGTCGTCGGACCCTGAAGTGGGTCTGATCTCGCCACAGGCGGTCCAGCTCTATGGCATACTCCTGCACTGTCCTCTCCCCCTGAACCAGAGCTGATACCTCTCTCTTGATCTGGTACACCCGCAGGTTGTTCCCAGCACCCTCGTAGGTCTTCTTCAACTTCTCCCAGACATCGTGTACCTTTGCTATGCCATCCACTTGGGATGCAATAGCCGGAGTCAATGAGCTCAAAAGCCAGATATACACGTGCATGTGAGTCGACTTCCACCCAGCTCTCTCAGGTGCAGTCAGATCTGGCTCCGCCTTCTCTCCGGTCAGGTACCCCTCCAGATCCTTCCCTTCCAGGGTATACCTCACCCGACGTGACCAGCCTAGATATGTGGCTGACCCATCAAGTTTCACATCAATCGGTGGAAGCTCCAGCCTTGGTGCCGGTGCCAGTGCTGGTGCTGGCTTTGGATCATTCACACTGGCTCCTGAGCTGAATGCACGCATAAAAGCTGCAATCTCATCACCACTCATCTTCGCAAAGGCCTCCTTCATGAGATCTGGATCCTTATCCTTGCTCGCATCTCCTTCCATTCTTGACCCGACTCTGATCTACACAATCCCGAGTCAAATCCTCTTCAAGACCCGATCTTGCACCCTCAAGATCAAGCCCTCATCAAGATTCGAGCTCCGATCAACCCGATCAAGAACCCGATCAATCCATCATAACCCCGCTTCTCGGGTATCGTGGGGTAACGGCCCCCCACGCCGGCCAAGTCAATCACACACAATCACAAAACAATGTCGGTCTCAAGCAAACCCGACTAAATCACAAAGAAATCGACAAAAAACCAAACCTAACTAGCAACTGGTGGCTGCTGGCGGCAGTGCAGCGGCGGGATCAGGCCACACAGTGGCTAGGCGGAGGCGGAAAACCCCCTGGAGGCGGCGAAACGGCCCCTGGTGGCGCGGACCAGGTTCTGGCGGCGCGAAACAGCCCCTGGCGGCGGGCTGACGGCGGGCGGAACCGCCCCTGGCGGTGGGCGGAGCAGCCCCTGGTAGTCGCCGGTGGTCGGATCCGACAGCAGAGGCTCAGGTGAGATTTTTCTGGTGTTGCACGGTTTTTGACACCAAACCCTAGGTCTAGGGTATGGCTCTGATGCCAACTGGAGAATAGTTCTAAAAGTCTCAATTTTATTAATTGACCCCTTGGGGTATATATAGAGCATACATCATTCAATCTAGTCCCTATGATTACTCTATATTCTCATTTCACATATAAGTCCCTAGACTTCTAACAAATACCAACAAAATCCAACCAGCGACTATAAATCGACCTCGTGCTCATTATTTAATGTTGATTGTTCCAGAAAACTTTGATATCAAAGTTCCTATATTTATAGATTTACGCATACCAATTACACGACACAGAACACATCTAGAGTTCATGTTCAAATTATTGTACTGGAGGCTCTCTTTTTTCCCTTCACCAATAACCTATAATATCCTTTGCTTTGGTCATTTACTGAAAAGACTTCTTTTAGACAGTTTGGATGCATCACCTCAAAGAAATATAATCTCTCTTCAAAGATTCACAACTGCTGCACAGCACACATTAATGCATCCCAACTCTTTATACACCATACACAATACATGCTAAACAATGTATACAACCTCACAAATAAAATTATAAAGCCGGATTAAATAAGAGCAAATATTGAAACTACATTTTGATCTTGGCAATCCTACGATTTTTCTCTTGGATTGGTCTCAAGTGATGACCGGGTAATTCTCTAATCTATGCAATCTGAAAACTCCACTCTTGCCTCCTGTTTATTTAATAATTTGCAAATAAGCACGGGTTATCAAAAGTATCACATGAATAATTTGAAACATGGTTTTATTCATATGTTTTCCTAAATGACCTTAAATTCCAGTATAATTCCAGGAAACATGAATATGAATTGGGTATATAGTTGCATGCATTAGTGGATTTATTTGGTTTTTATTAATTTGTCAAGCTGGCAAAATCAAACCCCCCATTGGACCTAGAAATCCTAGGAAACTGGACAAAACTTAATCTTTCTTTTCTGTAAAGTCTCAGGACCAAAGCCAATCCCAGCCAAACCTCAACTCGAATATTTGATACTCCAAAGCCCCCTGATCTGACAATCCACCAAATCTAACCCAACAAAAATCAAAGATATTTGTAAATTACGAGGACTTCCAACCCAACTAACCTGAAATCCAAACAATAAGTACCAAAGCCCACGTGACTTTGATAGCCAAAGTTGAATCAAACCCAAAAAGCTCAAACTGGCAAACGCCAACTTAAACAACACAAACCAAAAACAAACCAACATCTAGTGTCAGATATAAAATGTTGGGTCTAGGCCAGCAGTCATCCTAATTTTTACTTGAGCTGAACTGGACAAATTGACAGAAATTGAATAAATAAAGTTGATTTTTTCAAACACTGAGGAAGAAATCTACCGGTCGTTTGCAATGTGCATCTAGGTCCCTGTACATTTGTTTGGTAAGCAAGGTGGCTATCTTCTCTGTTAGAGACGCCCTTTCACATGCTGCCTTAATTAGCTCATCCTGAAAATGAACTTTCTTATTTAGATTTATAATACAAATTATCTAATTCAACATCATATAAAGAGAGGGATGCAGTCTTTGAAAGCTACTGATACATGCCAGGCATTAGTCAACAACAATTACTTTAAAGACAGTGACTAAGCATGTAGCAGAAGTCATAGGTTGGTCAGAGTGGATACCAGAACAGTCAGCACTAGTTCGTACCTTGTGCTGGTAGTTTACACATGATAATATACATACAAAATACTAAAACCATGCAACAAAAGGAAATAAACTATCAAAAACTGCACAAGTAAACTTACCTGATAAACTTGACTACAATCACTGCATTTGTTTCCATTGAACTTCTCTAGTACACATCGGAGACTGCAGATCTCGTTCACCAAGCCTCTTACTACCTCATCAGCCTCATTCAACTGCCTTTTTGAAAATTCAAATGATCTTTCAGCATTGGTTCTAAACAAAACACAATCCAAGCACAAGCAAATTCCTTTACAGCCCCCTGCACTATCTCTCTTGATTTCCCCCAAATTAGTCAAAGTTTGAATTTCGCTCTTGTGAACATTTCCACTAGCAAGTTCATCAATTGTTAGGGTTCCTTGAACTGAGGGAGAGGGAGTTAATTGAGGACTACAAATTATCTCCATTGCTTGAGAGTCATCTAATGGTGGCTGAGGTTCGACAGTGCAATTGGTAGAATTGGAGTGGATGTTCTCTGATTTGGGGGCTTCACTCAATTGTGCATCTGTCAAAACAAAAATTGGAGTGGTAATTTCTTCCTGTTTTTCTGAATTGGGTGTGTTAGAAACTGGAATCTCAGCAAAATCAAGGTTTTGACAAAGTATGGAATTTGGTGAATTTGCATCTGAATTGCATGCTTTCTCCTCAGTTGAAGAGGCTTGAACCTCTAAAATATAAAAAGAAATTAATATAATTAGTGTCAACCAAAAGAAAAGTTGTTCGTGGAAACAAACTACAAGTCAATAGAGCTTGTATTAGTACCATTTTTATCCATCTCCATTATAAAAGGGAGAAGCCTCTTATAGCTGAACGAGCCTGGTACCTGTACCAGCTTTTGTCTTGAGCAAGGGACAACTCTCTGAAATAGAGAATAAATAATTATTTAGAAATTGTTACATTGAAGTTAAAAATATTCCTAAACTCTCAAGCCTTCTTTGTATCAAAATTATAGCTCCATGTCTGCTAGAAGTATAGAGGTAGCCATATTTTAGTTTCGCTAAATGATATTCTCCAAGTTGTCGACGACCCCATATATTTCCGAAATAATATATGAGAAAGTTAACAAAGGCTCACTTAAGTTTGTGATATCAGTAGAATTTTATCATATCTACAAGTTAATTACTATATAATCCTAACTAATACTTGTCATATAATTAGGACTATATACTTTTCACCCTATGCAATTTACGTGCAGCATTAGAACATGAAAAAAAAAATAGGAATTATTTCATGTATTTGAGAAAATAACCCAAAACTAATTAAAAAATAGGGGGAATTTCACGTATACCCCTCAAAAACTTCAAAATTACGTATTTCCCCCTCTAAAGTTTGAAATTACATATTTCCCCCTCTAAACTTCAAAAACTCACAAATTTACCCATTTTATTGTCTTTTATATTAAAACTCATCCTAAATTTATAAAATACCCATTTTACCCTTTATTAAAAATATATAAATCACATCAGACTCAAATTATTTGAATCTGAAGGTTCCTCTACCGTCCGATCCATCCGCATCGCATTAAGATTTGTGCGTGTGGCTTCAATATTCGTGCTAATCTAGTGCGCACGAATCTTAAAGCAATTTCGATTAGAGCGTGTTACATTAAGATTTGTGCAGTTGATACAATATGCATGTGTTTTTGCATCAAGATTCGTGCTGATCTAATGTGCACAAATCTAAAAGCAGTTCAGACGGTAGAGGAACCGTTCATATTCAAATTTGAGTATGATAAAATTTATATGTTTTTAATAAAGGGTAAAATGGGTATTTCATAAATTTAGAATGAGTTTTAATATAAAAGACAATAAAATGGGTAAATTTGTGAGTTTTTGAAGTTTGGAGGGAGAAATATGTAATTTCAAATTTTAGAGGGGGAAATACGTAATATTGAAGTTTTTGAGGGGTATATATGAAATTCCCCCTAAAAAATAAGACACATACTGCTCTGCTTTTTGTGAAAGTATTCTGAGTGTTGATTGCTGCATCATTATCAACAGTAATAATATTCTCTGGTGGAGTACTTTGGATCGGATCTTCTCTGTCCCATCCTGACCCGTTAGGCTTCTTCAAAATACCTCTAGGCCGGTACCCAGTCTTGTTTGGTCCTCCAGAAAAATTTGAATCCTTCAAAACAATACAATTCATAAATTAACAAAAAAATAAACAACATAAAGCTCAAGCAACCAGATCCAGTGGCGAATTAAGTATCTTTTAGTTTATCTCCTGAGAACAAATTATGCTCATACACCCACTGGAATTTGGAAGCATTCACTATTTTTTTTTTCTCGTTACTGTTATTCTTTATTGATTTGCTTGGACTGGACTGGACTAATATGCAACACAGACTTTCTTGTAATATGCATACTTCTCCAGATGACAAAAGAAAGACTACCAAAGTATGTGAATACAGATACAAGATATTGGAAACGTACTTTCAAAAAAACAAGAAAACTTGAACAAAATCACAAGACAGATCTACCTTATCAAGGCCCTGGATCAAATCCTTCATCTCTACATCCATGATTGGATCCTTACCACCGCTAGCTTGACAGGACCCGATATCAGGGCCTCTATTTTGAGTGAACTTCATCCCTTTCGAGTAGGATCCAGGGGAAATGACACGTCTCAACCGTAGATCTTTGGTACAGCTACGGATCGAGAAATCTCGGGCATCAGTTGATGGATCGAGCTTTCTTTTCAACATAATCAGGTAGAAGGAAAGAAGGGATCTTAATTCTTAAGCAAGTTGCAAAGAGAAAGACGGATTGTTGTGTTGACTCTAAGAAGGGAAGGAGAACAATGAAGTGAGAGAGGAGTGGGGGAAAAGGGTGGGGGGGGAAACGGCGGGAAATTGAGGGGATAGGACTATAGGAGGGAAGCTTTTGGCGGGAAAATGCTGCTTTTGACTTTTTGTGGCCTTGGAAAGATAGTATTTCGTGTTGTAACCTGACAAAAAGTTCATTTACCCCGTCCCCTTGGCTGGCTCCTAGGCGCACAATAACGAATTTTTTATACTCAACTAGTCAAGTGCCCGTGCTTTGCAACGGGAAATGAAACGATTTTTGAGGAGCGACATAGAATGACTAACACGAATGTTTAAGAACTAAGAATGAATAAAATATTTTTTGGAGAAGGAAATAGAAAGACAAAAATATTTTTTTAGGCGCTACTTTGAAATTCTACTATGAACACAAAACTAATATTAGAACAAAAAATAGAAAATCACCCCCTCATTCCTTCGTACCAGTACCGGTACTGGTACTAATATGGCGTGTATTTTCTAGTCTTTTAGTGCATTGGCGTTATTCTCTATATGGTGTGTATATCTATGAAACTTCTATATGGTGTGTATATCTATGAAACTTGTTTGAGTAGAATACATATATGTACGGAATTTACTGCCCACAAGCACCTTCATGTGAAGTCGTTTCAGCTGATACCATAAGCTGCTAAGAGAAGATCAATAGAAATGTAAAGCACCGGGATAGAAAAAGCATATGTCAACAAAACATCTCACTTTTCCCTCCGTCTCTTCTCTTTCTTATTGGTTTGACAGAAAAAGAACTATCAGCTAGAATAAACATTTCTATAATGTGTAATTCTAAATTACATAGCATTTAAAAGATAATTGATTGTCAAAACTCAAAACAAATGTACCTCACAGACAAGCCAAAGAATGAGATAATTGATTGTAACATCCTTATAAAGAGCCAGTGTGAAACAAACCAAAAGGATCAAATGGTGAAGAAGGATTGCCGATATGAACTCGTTATACAACCTGTACATAAGCATATCCAATTGGTCATATGCATAGTACTCACATGAAAAGCTTAGTGCCCAATC
Organism: Carex arenaria; assembly: GCA_964058825.1. Taxonomy (NCBI): domain Eukaryota; kingdom Viridiplantae; phylum Streptophyta; class Magnoliopsida; order Poales; family Cyperaceae; genus Carex; species Carex arenaria. The sequence goes on along the minus strand of CAXKVW010000439.1, from coordinate 195,762 downwards.
ACATGAAAAATAATTTCTACTAATTTTGTAATATTTTTTCTCCAACCAAAGAATAACTAAATATTCTAAGCAGCAGCCAAGTATAATATTTGTTCCCCAGTGATAACTAAATATTATAAGCAGCAGCAAGAGAAGTCGTTCCAGAAAAAACATCTACCAATTGAATGCATTAAAAGAAAAATAAAAACGTCATTATAAATTATCTAGACCATGTTACATCTAGGCCACCACAAAGAATAAATACAACAACAGCCTAAATCAAAGTGTCCTTAAAAACAACATCGAGGAGATACTGTTAAAAATTGAAAATAAGAAAAAGCTGAAAAAAAACACAGCAGACGGTAGTGTTTCCATCTCTTCAATCCGGTTCTGGCAACAGATTTGTGCCCCTAAGTCGACGTGCACCTGCATTGCAATACCTCAGCCATAACATTCCATCGTCAATTATTCTGTCTGCCAGTACATGTGACAGAATTATCCTTGAAGAGAATTTTTTTTCATTCCTTCGTTTCCATATATGCCAGCACGTACACAAAAACATGGATTTCTACTTCCTGTAATGCTTTTTACCCCTTGCTATGGCAAATGGCAGTTTGGTCATATTGAGCATGCATGGTTGTCATTTTTGTGTAAATCAATCTGCAACTCCTTTTTGAATGATTTTAGTTTCTAAACTTCCCAGATATCAAGATCTACATCCTGGAACAATTTAATATATATTTTTTAATTTTCTAAGTGTACTGAACAGAAGGATTTCTGCTGGTCAGTTCTTGTATGCTAGTGGCATTGTGCTAGTGTTACCATTTTTCAAATATGAGATTCAAACGTTTGCTATTATTGTAATAATAAAGAGAGATTTTCAACAAATATACCGTTGTCAGTAAAAGAGAAGTTCTAAATTTTAGTGTAAAGAATAAGAAAAGTTAGCTTTAGATGAAGAACTTGCTATGAGATTAGTACCTGATGGCTGATAAGGAATCTTGAATGGTTGTTTGTGTACCGATCTATAACAAAATTTAAATTATCTTTAGTAATGCATCTTTATATATATTTTTTAATTAGCGCTTATTATTAAAGAAAGTGAGAAAAAACCTCTGGGAATAGTTGGTATAGGTTGTTCCCTGAATTCATCTACTTGATCCTGCACTTCCTGTACTTAAGAAACAAATGTCATTGAAACAACAACATTATCGATCATAATTTATTACTCTTTATCAAATTGTAATAATGTGATATTGAACTTCAATTTTGGTTTATTAATCTGACCTCTGATTCTTTATCAGGCCTCAAATGAGAAAAATGAAAGCAAATTCTTGGGAACAAAGAAAAAATTGTACTTGAGCAAATGGCAAAAAGAAAAAAAAGCTGCACAATTTTCTGGCACTCGCTGACTGGCTCGTGCATAGCCACCATCTCAAAGCTGATTTCTGAACAATTAATTCATCAAAAGACAACTAATATAAATAAAATAATGTTAAGATGGTGCTATTTGACCCTTTCAAGAAATAAAAAAAAAATATTAAGAAAATAATCCGATATGTTTTTGTGTCCCTACCAAAAATCTCAAAGCTGTTATTTCCATCACAAAAAAACATAGGAAATATCACTGATTCGCATAAAGCATTAAAAATATATGCACCACTTTCCTTCAAAACATTTAATATTCCTTATTTATAAATCAATCCCTTTATATACCGAGAGCTTCTTTTCTAATTTTGAGAGTTAAGAAAATTTTTATTCACTAAATATCGATTTTGTTCTTCCATCTTCTCTCTCTAACTCATTAATTAAATAAACTAAAAAAGGAAATTTCTTCCATCCATGAGAAAAAATAAGCATCTCAAAATTCTTTCCCTTTCTTTCTATGATTACTAATTGCTAAAACATAGAACATCGCTTTATAAAATCACCAGCTACACTGACAGTGGGGCCCACTAATCAGTGAAAGTAGCAACAGAGAAAAGTCAAGACATAGGGTACAGTACCCTCATTTTGAACTGAGACATAGGGTACAGTACCCTCATTTTGAAAAGTCAAGACATAGGGTACAGTACCCTCATTTTGAAAAGTCAAGACATAAATAGCAGTACAATACCCTCATTTTGAACTGAGATATTATAAATGAGCCGGGTAAAAATAAAGTAATTTCAATTCAATCCCATCCAACTCACTAATGTCCTAGTTAAATAAAATAATGAAACAAAAAACTATATAGCAAAATTATGGATTAAGGTTTGGCTTTTGGAAATTTGTTTTCGTACTATTCACAAACAGTATATACAGATTACAAAACTCTCAAGTTAAGAAATGAAATTGCAATTGCATTCGCAGTCCAAATTAAAAAAAAAAAAAAAAAAAAGGATTATCTCCATGTTCACATTCAAGAAATAAGATCATGCACTGAGCATCTCCATTACTTCATTTGTTCGTCAAATTTCTAAGGCTCATTTACTACTGTATCTTATATGGTACTTGGATCACCATGAATTTAGAGATTTTGATAAATATAGGTACTCAACCTGAACAGCCCCGAATTGGCGCCAAGTTGGTACCAGTAAGGGAGCTGTCACAACCATAACTTATCATTACAACCTATTTTACTCACCTACGATTACTGGGCAATAACAGTTATAGCTATATAAGTGAGCAACACATTATCAATTGAACACCACCAATGAATTTTCTATTCATTAGCTACATTTTGAGCGGGAGAATAATAACAAATTGTGTTGTTGAATTGATAAATTTTCGTCATGAGATATGTAATACTTAGTTAGTACAGGACCTGATTTTTATAATTCTAGTATAATAAAAAATGTGAGATGGTCAAGGTAAATATCCAAGGATATAGGAATGCCCCTGGTACATTTACCACTACCTGGTACTGAAATTAGTATAGCAAAGCCCAACTAAGCATTCTACTACCAGCCTAATTTATGTCTCAACAAAGCAGTTATTCCTCCTGGAGATAATTAAACGAAAGAAATCTAAAGATCAAAATTAACCTTACAAATTGGATCTGTGGCAGCAGATAGTGTGCATGCACAGTGATAACCAGCAGATGCCGGTACCAAACTTGATCAGCTCAATTGCAAAATAAACTAATATTGGAGTCCATGAGTCCTTGATTGTAACTCGTACTGTAACCTGCTCATAAAGATATTATGCTTAAGTAAATACTTTATCAAAAAATGAATTGCTTTTTCATGATTCATTATAATATTATGTCACAACTATGCTTGTAACCTTCAAGCCAAGTTTAGATGCCGTAGGTAACATAAATTAGATGTATCTAAAGCGATTAAAGAGAGAAGTAGAAATAAGATCTGACAAATTTTGTATTCATTTTGGCTTATATTTTCAATTACAATAACCTCTATTTAAAGAGTTGTTTAGAGTCTCAGCTAACAAACTAATCTCCTGTTACAAAGCTCTAACAGAAAGCTTACCAACTTCTCTATTACGATGACGTAATAGAAAACTGTTAGGCTAATCAATTGCTTAACTGAAACTGTTACAAGTATTCATTCTTCACCGCCACCTCCCTTCCATCCAGCAGTTGCCGCTAAATTCAATCAAAATTTCAATTTAAAACAATCTCAAATTGTTTTCATGCAAACTAATTATAGATGAATTAACCAAAAAATATATATTTGAAAGAAAGTCCTGACCAGCCTGAGTCAGAGGAGCAGGCTTGGAGGTGAACTTCGAGGTGGCTGGGAAAGCCGGAGTGGGCGCCGTCGCTGGAGCCTGGAGTCGTTGTCTTTTTTGACATTATCTCCTGCTTCACGATCAATTGTGACGGGGTTATCGTTGTAAAATTTGTCATCGTCGAACCCTAGCCACTAATCAGCTTCACTCTCTCCTTCTCTCTCCTCTTCTCTTGCTCGCTCTCTACTTCACTCTCGCTAGCTACCTGTGACGGAGGTAGGGTTTCCCGTTAGTGTCTGCAGGGCTTGATTTGAGAGAGAGAAAGAGATGAAAAAAGGAAGGATTAACATGAAGAAGAAGGAGAAATTGGTGGGGACGATGCTGCGCGAGGAAGAAAAAAAAATGCATTTTCTGCATCGGGGAAAGAGAAAGGAGAAAAGAGACGCGTACTCTGTCTCGGCGGGAGGAAAAAGAGAAAACGCGTGGAGAAAAAAAGAGAGAAGAGGAGACTTAGATGATACAATTTCTGTGTGGTATTGCATGTAACGTGGATCTAACTAATTAAATTAAGACTTTTACACGCTTCACAACATGAAATAAATACATAAAATCAAAATAATTTATTAATGGCTGAGATTTATATGTCTATTGATGAGTGGTTCAGATTTACTGAACGAATGGCTCAGATTGCATTTCGGTAGATAGACGTTTGGAGGCTAAATTTTTTAACGTAATATTAGAGTAGTACTGATGATGATATTAAAAAGAATCAAAATCAAATTTAACCTCACTTAGAAAAATAAATAAATAAATAAATAATCAAAAGTAGTTAATACGCAGAATTGCATATCCTAAATAGACGAAAATTTGGTACAATTTAATTTGCATATAAGTCCCTCCTCAGTTCAATAATTGCACAAATTCCGCTGTAAATTGTCGGTCCAGAACCGTTCATATCTTATCTAAGGAAATATTGAAATGGGAAATATATATATATTTTTTTCAAAATGTCCGTATAATTGTTACGAATAAATTAAGTCCAATATTGAGTACATTTACATCTCGTCTTCATAATTTTCTGAATTTTCTTTGTTTTGGACCCCTCAAATGTGGGAATACTTTATATTCAGTTGAAATTAATTTGTGCCTAGTACTTCATTTTTTATTTCAAAAAAATTCAGATATGAAAAAAAGTATGCTTCAAATTTTCGCATTTTGAATTGAATGAAATTATTTTGATAAATAGTTTTTTTTTTAAGTTTATTTATTTTGTTGCAGAATAAAATTGCTATTTTAATCAATCATGCTTCATTATATATATAATATATACATGCCATTGTTTCTATTTTAATCAATGCAATACTAAAATGTACTCTTTATTCTTTATTCAAATTTTAATGTAACATTTCACAAAATACATATATGGAATCATTAATTAAAAATAATATAAAAAAGTGTGTCGTGTGTAACACTAATCTCGGACTTTAACTTCTACCGACTATTAAGTTGATAATTCGGTAATGCAACGTTGTTATAATATTTCATCTGAAATATCCATTTAGATGTTTTATTTAGAGACTTATGAGAAACCTTTTTACAACCGATGTTTACATACATGCATTATATAATATGGCTAAAGTTCTCAATACACTCAAGTCGAAAGCAACAGAACGATACATTCCAACCTCAGAGGTTAATGATAGGATCAAGCTACTAAGACTCTAAATTTAACTTGGGCTAAATAAAAATTGGGATCCGGACCTCTCTTTTAAAACTAGCTCGGGATCAATAAGAAAAGTCCAAAATATATTGAAAACCGAAATCCGTAAAAGACAGGTTTAGCGCCCATATGAAGAACGGTTAATCCGACATAAGGCTTGCACCGCCTTATGCGGGATTACCGCTCTCATGATCTCTCTAACAGTCTCCACGAACTTCCGGCTAACACGGGAAGGTGGTTAGAGAGCCACATGTAAAAGACAGAGATTTCCTAAAAAAAGTGATTGAATTTTTCAACAAGTAACACTAAGAGAGCTATCGTACAGAAAAGAATCTGAATATCTCAAATTCTCTTTCCAATATATCCCGGTTTATTGTTCTGAGATAAGCCAACCCACAATAGTCTTAATCCCCATCTCGACTTATCGATCTAGATAAGACAAGATTTGACAGAAACATCCCAATCTAACATACCCTCAGATAGCACGTATCAACATCCTTCACAAACCCCAACACAAAAAATCAAATATAAACTGTACAACGAGTATATATAATATTTATGCTGCTTTCGTAGGTATTAATCGTATTATCGATCTCAAGTCTCTACCGATACCTACATTTCACGGCATTGATTATAAACCCTCCCCAATAGGCGTCCTAAGAATATTACATATATATATTTTTTAAATTATAAGCCATATATTTGTACCAACAGAATTTAAATATCTAAAATAATAATATGTTTTCATGAACATGTCTAGTTTAATTGTAACATATGGAGAAATAAAAATTTGCACGACACTACATTTAAATTCATACAAATTTACATAAAAGTAACATAAATGAACTAATTAAGAGTTAAACAAAATAGAAGAAAAATGAATTCGTATATTAACAAAATAGCAACAATAATATTATATTAAATTAACACGATAGATTGCCATCCTTAAGGATAATGTATCATATCCAAATTGCATTAAATTAATAGACAAAAAAACATACATGAATGATAAAATCATAGACAAGATCATTATAATTTTTATCTTATTATCCATTATTGTATTAATTAGCATGTTAACATATATATTAACTGATTTTTTTTAAAGATAAAATTAATGAGATCGAGTTTCTCAATTAAAATATCTATAAAAAAAATTTATCTAAATTTATTTGCAAATCTCAATGTTAATATCTATAAAGAATATTTTATTCGAATTTATCTGATGATCACCTCGTACTGTACGGAGAATATTATCTTAGCTTATCCTTTTGCAACGCATGCAAAACAATATATAATATGACTTAATTAAGAAATTTATTAATTATCGCCGTACCTGATATTAATTCCATCTTTACTTTCATCATTCTTTTTTTGGGAGCGTCACTCTACCTAAATCCATGGCGCAATTATAATTAATTCAGATAAATCAATCATTCCTAAAAGAATAATTATTTTCAACCCCGTGCTACAGTATCGCACTGTACCCGCACTGTACATTAAAGGCATGATGTACTATGGTCCCCACTAATTACTTAGTCCCCCCCTTTTCAGTCCCCACATTCGTCCAGCGTCAGCCTTTATAAATATAAATACTTGCAGGATAAGAAATTGATACTTACAAAATAAGATATTAATACTTGTGGTGTCACTTGATATGATCACTCCCTTTTTCAGTTTCTAATGTTCCCCGCGTCAACCTTCCTTAAATGAAGTAATGGAGACCCAGCATTCTTGCATCAACCTTCTCTAATCGTCCCTGCGTCAATCTTCCTCTAACAAACATAGTTGACCACATAGATGTAAATACTTCAGTGCATAAATATAAATCCTTGTATTACTTGATATTAATACTTTCAGATGTTATATAGTGTAATATATTCATATGTAAAAAGCACTTGCAACATTTCTCTAACAAAAATAGTTGACTACATAGGTATAAATACTACAATACATAAGTATAAATACTTGGAGTACTTGATATTAATACTTTCAGATATCATCTAGTATCATATGTAAAAAATACTGCAAGTGTAGGTATAAATACTTGTTTGACGACGAGCTCGAAAGTACGTCATCATGGATCTCATTTGAAAGAGAAAATTGTGTAGAAGACGTTAGTGGTTTTAGATTTGTAAAATTCCTCACAAATCGTCAGAAATATGGACGAAAATGAATGGAGAAAAAAAACCCACATCTAAAAACGTGTATGGTCTCCCATCTAGTTTGAGTGGTCCCCACCATGCATTTATGGTGCGGGTACGTTTGAGAAATATAGATGGAAAAATAATTATTTACGTAAAAGTTGTTCATCTCATAGATATAAATACTTTAGTTCATAGGTATAAATACTTCCGTGTATAGATATTAATACTTTGGAAAAAAAATTCAATGCTGCAGATTTTCCGGTCCCCCCAATTGTTATGGCAGTTATGGAAGTTATGGTGCGGGTACTGATATCAGCTTCCTTCCTAAAAATAGCAAATTAAGAATTATTTTTCCATTAAAACAACTACAAGGACTCTCAACCATTCGTTTTTACTATAAGAATAGATCGATCACAAGTGTTCACTAAATTAAAGAAATTAAAATCGTAACCCAAATCAACAAATTAATTAAGGAGATAGATCATCGATCGATCGATCCCTGAATTAAGAGCTAGCTAGCAATATATGTCGAAGGGAATGGCGGTTCGATATATAGTAATTAGCGTAGCCATAATTTTAAGCCTGTTGCTAATTGTTGGCCAAGTTCCCGCTCCCGTGGAGGCGGCGAAGTCTAGTCCTAGAGGTAGAGGTAGAGGTAGGGCGTCGAGATTCATAAACTATGCTGAGATGGTTAATGTGTTTGTTAATCCCGCAAACGTAGTTAAGGTGCCTCCCGGGAATCTGCGCCCCTGTAGAAAGATAGATCATTGTGCTGGTGGTGGAGATTAACTAATTAGTAATTAATTACGTACTAGGCTCCAATGTGTATATATATAATATATATATGTACTATATATATTGTTATAAAATGCATGTTTGAGATTAATTAAGAGGAGGAAATAAGTCATAATCATCTCAAAGTTTCGTTTGCCAAGTAGTGGTGTACGTACGTGTTTGAAGACGAATATTTGAGATAAATGTTCGTATATTAATTGGTATTTATTAATTCGCTCGTGTTCAGTATGTTGAGCATATGTATGTATATTACGAAAGAGATTGTTCTATCAATTAAGAATTTTGTATTTAAAGATCAAACAGTTAATTTGAAATTGATTAATAATCTCTCCATATGAAAATGTATCTTAAGACTAAATTTTATATATATGTACGTATATATGTATATATGTATATATTAGATTTCTTTTTTACCATTTGTTTTAGATAGCTAGATAAAAAAAAGTACTTGATAGAAAATTCTTAATCATCCAAAAATATTGATTTTCTACCTATCAAAAATAGTAAAAACTTGTAAAAGATATATCATGTTTATGCATGAGAGAGCACAAACAGTGGAAGCCATATGTTTGTTCTATCTTCTTAGTAAAAAAATTTAGCATTCAGGTCCTCTTGTTTGTGGAAATAAACATGTAGTTATTCCAAAGGGATATATATATATAGTAGGACTCTGTTATTCTGAACCGTTGATCTTTGTCGGGATTTGCACATGAAAAAAGAATTTCTTTGAGAGTTGTGTGAGAAAAACTTTGAATGGTTGAGATAGAAATGACAGGGTGATGGGTGATGTTATTCCTTTGGAAATTGTTGGCGAAATTGTTGTATATATGAAGCAGCTGAGGTTATCATTAGCTTAATTGGGGATGCATATATATATATGAATTCAATTAGTTTAAAAAACTAGCTAGTTCACTTCAATCTGAGTGAGCATTAATTTAATTTATCCTTGCCACTCTTGGCGGCTTGGTGCCGAGAGATGAGAGATCTTCTAAGCCAAGATTGTGACAATTTCATTTTTCTGCAAATATATATAAGAGTTTGAGGCCAATTTCGTTATCTGGTGAGAATTAAGTATTTATAATTAATGCATTTAATCTAGGCGCGGCGCAAACCACTGTTGAACGTACATTGATTTGATATATATTTGCGTGATTGACTTATTTAATTGCGACTTAATTCAGTTTAGATCCACTACTACACGTACTATATATAGATAAATATGTTAGAATTCATTTACAAAAATATAAATTAACGTTAATTACTTTTTAAATAATAAAATACTTAATTTCAAATATTATATATGATCATCAAAATTTACAAAAATATACTAAATATTATTTTGTATATATATGTTTTTCATAAAATAAAATAGATACAATGTACATATATATGATACGCAGATAATAATAATAATATCTAATTCATTCGCAGCTCATTTTGAATATTTATTAATATTGTTAATTAATAGAGACTTCATTTATAGTCCTACGATCACTAAAATTTACAGATATAGACACTTTATTACATATTATATATCTTGTACATGCTCGTTAATAATTTTGTGCAAAATAAAAAAAAAACTACACACACATATATTAAGCAGATAAATATACTGAAATATATTTACAGGACAATGTAAATATTTATTAATATTTTTAATCAAAAGAGATTTTATTTCAAATTCTATGCTCACCAAAATGGAGTACTATATATATATATATATATATATATATATGCGACATATATTTCTATTCAAATGGAGTCCTCTGCGACATTATTTCTGTCTATTTACAAGTACTTATACGTGAGCTACGAATATTATTATATGATTTATTTTCTTTTGTGAGGAAAAATAAGGGCCATGCCATTATTTGTTTTATATATGATTTATTTTCAAAAGAGAATCAACAACAATATTATGAAAACTGCTACCAATAACCAATCATGAATGCACTTTTATCCAAAACATAAATTAATCACATCACATGATATTAAATAAAATTACCAGATAATGCAAATTAATTAAGCTAACAAATAATTAAAAGGATATCTCTCTTACTGCAGCTGCAAACACATTTAACCTATATAAAAATGTCTGCCTTTTTTTTTTTTTTTTTAATCTTCTAATTAACTGGTATTATTTTGCTCTAAGAGCTCATATCTTCATGGTAAAATGTGTCAATATTTGGTGCTCTTTGGACATAATTTGTAAATTTAATAAATCAAAATTATACCCATCAATTATTGGTATTAGAAAAACAGATTGTAGTTGTGACAAAAACTTCCCACATAAATGCTTAATTATATGCCAGATCTAATAAGACTCGGTTTTTAATGTAATAACTAATTCACTGCAAATCATTCTCCACACAATGATATAACTTCCAATCTCCTGCTGGATAGAGAAACAAAATTAGGAATTATGACATTTAGCAAAAGGTATGGTGTATGGTGTATGGTGTATGGTGTATGGTGGCGAAGATAAAAAATAATCATTCTCCACAATGATATACCTTCCATGCGCCGCGAGTCCAATGTTGTATGGTGGCCACGATGGATGCGAAGTCGAGCGGGGTGGGAGAGGAGAGGATCTGTGATTGGATCTGAGTCCAACCCGCTGAGATATGTGTATATTTTATCGAATTCGCTTTGCTTTTGTATCTCGATTGGATCTGATGTCGGAGGGAGGTAGACCTTCAATTCTTGGCTTTAAGTTGTGATAGGTACTCTTGTGGGTTTTATTGCCTTGTTTGATTTGGGAAATTTCTGCTTGAGGCTGTAGATATGTGAGAAATTGTGCTTCTTGTCGTACATACCTTTTGCTAAATGTCATAATTCCTAATTTTGTTTCTCTATAGTTCACCCCACGGCCATGATAATGGAAATTATATGATCTTTCCATTGTGGAGAAAATCAAATATTTAATCGTATATCAATCCTTGTGGCCAATGTCAAAGTTTTTCTTTCGTTGCTTTGTGTTAAATTCGTGATGTTTCTGACTTCAATTTGTGCTGGTACTAGGTACTTCTTCATGACAACAGAAGGTATCTTGAAGAGATTGTTGTGGGTAAATGCTAAATGAAATATGGAAAGTTAGTATTCTGATAAATGTTTAAACTTCACTGCTGATAGCATTTTTCATGGTACCCTATAATTATTAACACAAGTTATCTTTGTGCGTTTAGAAATAAATCCGTTGAAACAAGTACCAGCAATTGTTGATGGTAGATTTAAGCTATTATTAACACAAGCTGTTTTACCCATCTAGAATTTATATTGGTTTATTTATTTAATACTGAAATAATTTATCTAAGAACATATTCGTATTATCACTCTGATATACTCACATTACTGATCTATTGACATATTTGTCTTTTGCAGTTATTCTTGTAATTTGTTTTAGGCTTTAACCTTAAGTTTTACATTTCATTTATCATTTTTTATTGTTAATTTAATTATATTACCTTCTTTACTGGTTTTACAGTCATGCCATCTTGCGGTATATTGCTTGCTCTTTCCTTCGGTATCTGACCACTTGTACCTAACTAATATCGTTTGTGCTTTAAATTGTTTTATTCATTGACAGACTTGTTAATTTTGGAAATAGGATGTCCTCTAAAGAAAGAAGAAAAAAAATCTGTCATTGTAACATTTGCATGATTGGCTGTTCTACAGCAGTAAATTCGGGTCATCATAGTAATTTGCATACTGACAGACTACTGCAATTAACGTAAAATATGTATCTACTGTAATTAATGCTCTGGCTTGCCCCATTTACTCAAATTTCAGGAGATTCTGAGTATGGATATTGAGGTGACCAAGGCTGCTCAGGGGGAGGAAATCCTAATATCTGACAAGAAGAACAAAGCTGCTACTGCCAGTATCCCAACCAAGGATAACTCAGATCCAATTGTAAGCACTGATGAGATGGAGACTGCCAAAAAGGAAGAGGACGCTGAAGTGGTCAATTGGACTCAGGAAAGCCAAATGACCCCCTTTGGATTGTAATTGGACTAAAGAAATAACAGTCTAAGCTGACCCGGTTGTAAGATCTGACCTGGTAACCCAACAAGTTGAGTCAACTAAATTAAATAAATTAGATACTGAATTTAATTAGGATAATTAAATAAATTTATAGTTACAGAGCTTGCTAACCTCTGTCTGTCATACCCGAGCTGTGCTGCGACATTTGACTGCCCAACTGTATCAAGCATACTCAGTATCAGTAGTGGTGGTGGTGTTGGTAGTTGTGGGGGGTGGGGGGGGGGGGGGGGATTAGTCTAAGTGCCTTCAGTACATCTATGTTATGTACTGGTAAATTATAAGATATCATCTTTGGTGCATTTATGCATGAGATCCTGTGGTTGGTCTTTGGTGTTAGAATACTCCCCTCATAAATTAAGCTCAACAAACAATACCACTAAGGGTTCGGTTAAGGTTAAGCATTGATTTAAAAAAAAAAAATCATTCCAAAATCCCTGATAACAAACTTTTATTGTATTACCTAATATTTCATCAAATTTCACATTTCTAAAACTAAATTTTCAAATGAATCAAGAAAAACAACTTAACTGATACCAACATTGACGAAAAAGACCATCTGAAAAGAATTAACCAGAACAAAACCCTAGACTGATAATCTGGTAAATCCAAAATCACAGGTAAATAGAGGATTAAAAAATAAACCGTTTAGACTCAAATTTTACATTTAAGGATTTTTCTACTATTTATTATGGATTTTTGAATTTCATCTTTTCATTTTCAATATGCTGGTATTGCACTGTAAATAAACTCATTGTTATCTCAGGAACCTGAGAAAATAGCTTACCAGACTAATCTATAAAATCCCAAAATAAAATCCCAAATAAATCCAGGTGATAGATTGACTTATAACACGCTAATTAAAAAAGAAAAATACAACAATGGTTTAGTTAATTGGTCAGGACAAAAAAGACAAATCAGGTTAGCAGGAAAAAGATGAACTGACAAGAAAATATTACAGATTTGACACGCAACCAAAGAAATATTTTTTTAAAATATAAAATAAATCTCAGAAGTACTTAATTTGTGATACTTAGAAGGTATATGTGAATTTATATCACATCTTGATGTTCAAAAATCAGAAGTAAAAATGACAAAGCAACTTCAAGATTTATTTCATATTATATTTGATTTTTTTTTTTCATTTGTTATTTTTTTTATTGTTATTTATTATTTAGATCTTTTTTTAATTTGTGTTTTTTATTTTCATTTATATATTTTCTTCTTAATTCCGTGTGAACGTCAAATGAAAATGTCTCTTTATATTATATTCAATCTTATAATATGTTATCGTTGCAACGCACGGGCACGATACTAGTATATATATATATGACCGTGTAGAAAAGAAGACAGGTGCCGTGCATTGACGATCGACATGATCTGCATGTGTTACATTTCAGAGGCTTCGGGATTAATGTTGCATCAAAATTGGTTCTATTAATTAATTATGTTGTTTCGCCATATTTAATGGCAATAATATCATTTGTATATAGCTATTCATTCTTTAATTGACTGTGAACTTCTTGTGAGCTATGGAGTGAAAACTTGCTGTGACATTAAATACCTTATGGCACATGTTACATATACCTCTTTCAAAAAAGCTAGCTAGTCAAAGAGACATGACAAGAAATGACATTGCGTGAGGAAAAAAAAAAAGGAAACACTAATAACATGTGTAAATGTTGTTTTGAGCTGACATTTCTTGTTTTATTTTTCAGATACGGATATGGAGCGGATATCAGACATATCAAACGGATCTGAAGATGACTCCGAATTAGATCAGATATTTATTAAAATAGTGTAAAAACATATTAAAAAAATATTAAAGTCATAATATTTATCTAATTATAATAGTGAATATCATAAATTTTTCATAATATATATTAAAATATATAGTATATATCTACTATTCGGATACGGATAATTGAAACTTAAAATTATATCAGTATTTTTATTCACACGAATATTCGGATATCAGACATCCACATCTAAGTTTTCGAATACGGATCGGATATTATCAATGGGAGATTTTACAAATTACCCTCTCTTTTATTTACTCTCATCAAATTTTGACACATCATCCTCTTTTATTGCACTTTAATGAGAGCATAACAAGTAACAAATTTTTTGTAGACATGTGACAAAATTTTCAATTAAATAATATATATCTCAAATATATGTTTTTCAATTAGGCAACAGCTTTTTTGCTCAAGTTTTCCAAAGTAAAACATATATTCTTATGAGAATTTGGAAAACATCATTGTGTAAACATAGAATATTATATTTAGACATATTGTTAGTAACAAGATGTAAGTACAAGCATAAGATCGGTGAAAATTTCTATTCACATTTGGATAGTGAAAATTTCAGTTTTTTTTTTTTTATTTCAACTTACACATATGAATTTATATAGATAGCCACAAATTAATTTGTGTGGTTTGCAGTGTTCTATATTACGTGCCGAAATTAATATATAAGAGTATATGTTTTACTTTAGAAAACTTGACAAAAAAATTATTGCCTAACTAAAAAACATATATTCAATATTTATATATTATATAACTGAAAAAATTGTTGCATGTTTATAAAAAAATTGTTACTTGTTATGCGCTAATTAAAATCCAATGAAATAGGTGGAGGTGTTAAAATATGATGAGAGTAAATAGAAAGAAGGGGGAGAGAGGGGGAACGAGGGGAAAACGATGGTCCCACAAGAATATTTTGTTAATTATTTTAGAGGAGGGATATTTTGTTTGAAATTTTTTAAAAGTAGGACAATTTGTAAAATTTTCCTATTATCAATACCGTTTTCACCCCAAACTTGCGTAGCGTTTCATGCTTTAATTGAAATTTGATTAAAATATAATGCAAAAATAATGAAATTTAATATATATATTAACGATGCACGTTTTAATATGCAATTGTGCAAAGCATTTCTATCCCGTACTTTAAATGGAAATAAGTATGGAAGCATGAGCATTATGCTTATAACCGATTATTATATATGATTATATGAACTCTTGGGGGCCGTTCGGCAACAAAGGATTAAGAGTGAAGGATTAAGAGCTTAAGGAGCGCTAAGGAACCGATGTTCGGTTGTCTTAATCCGTGGGCGAAGGATTAAGTGCTTAAGGAAGGGGGAGGGGTGCCTTAAAGTTCGGGCAGGGATTAAGATCCGGACAAAAGGAGGTAATCTTAATCCGCGCTAAGGAATCGGTGTTCGGCATGATTAAGTTGCTAAGGAAGCTAAAGGAAGCGGATTAAGCCTTAAGGAGGCTTAATCCTCTCCAGCCGAACAGCACCTTGATGATTTTACATAAAAAAATTAAAATAACTAGTTTCGTCATGTGCAAAAAAAAAAAAGTGAATTTTTTTTTTGAGTGTGGGATAGATTTTAGCTAGGGAGGTGCTTACTTTGCTAATGAAGTTGATTTTTTTTAATAATTTCCTTAAAGCTAAATAGATGAAACTGGCCGGTCAGATTGGTTATTATATTCCAGCAGTTTTTTTTTGTAATTACTAATTAGTAATTAGTATTACTCATGGTTGTGAAAATCAGAATTGGTCACTTGACTGTGAAATTAGAATCAAATGAATAGGATGTAATTACTTAGTTTATTTGGCAGGAACTTGTTTTTACTAAAAAAATAAAAAAATTGGTAAAACAAATAATTTGGCAAAAAATATATTAAAACAAAAGATTACTCTCAAATAATCCACTAATTATATAATATAATACCATTATTACAACTAGAACTCACATTTTATTGCCAAAAACTATGCCGAGCTGGCTGGATCACCTCGTCATAGTTGTACCAATTCAAATAATGAAGACATTAGTGTAATATCAAATGAAAAATTATATATAAAGGGACTTCTGACTACTTTCTTTCTATTTCATGATTGTATATCAACAATTGTCAACTATCAAGTGCCAACGGTATTTAAAAACAAATTAACGAAGGGATCGACTTGACTCGTTCCAAAAATTGACTAACTCGGCCAAGTCAAACACTGTTCAACCGAGTTTTGATAAAAAAAATAACATGAGTGTGAAACTCAGATCAGACCTGACCAATACTAAGTTGACTTGGCCGAATTTCCAAACCATACTATTACTATGCTTTTAAGTTATATAGGACTAGGGAGTAGGGATCGCATAATTAAAACGTACGTCTGGTCGATGATGCCTAGGGTCTGAGACTCTGAGGCCTTTCACCTGAATCTGAGGATATGATAGCTAGGAAGAAGTACATGGTCTGTTGTCTAGGTGAATGTAATTAATTAAACTACTTTTGCTAATCAATGCAAATGGGCAGTTATTTTTTTTCAATTCCTTAAAAATAATAATAATTATATTTTAGCTAGGGATAAGAAAAAAGTCGTCCAAATTAACAGCCAATTATATATAGTTACGAGTGTGTCAACACCATACTCCAAATTAAGTCAGTTTCTGATCGATCTTGTTGAAATTTTTTAGGCCATAAATTCCTAATTAAGTTGCCTTTTTCTTTAATTTTCTCTTTTGACTATAAAGTAGCAAATCTCTAGTCGATCTGAACTCTGAAGGCAGACGCCGGTACAGAGAGAAAAACACAAGAACGTTATTGACAAGATTTTTTTTTTTAAAAAAAAAAGCATGTTTAATTACATCGAACCTAAACCTACCAGTACCACCCGCAAACCATTAATTAGTTGATCGACTTGGTTGGATATTTGCAATGTGAGCTTAATTAATTTGCGACTAGCTATATAGACTTAGAACTTCATGATATATATATATATATATATATATAGAGATGGGCTATTGTACTTCGCGAAGTAAAGCGATGGCTTTACTTCGCGCTCGTATCTCCATTTTCAAAGTTCAAAATGTCGATCCGAACCGTTAGATGTGATCTCCATATTGAAATGTGCTTGGAGACCAAATTTTACAATTTTTGGAATTTTTTTGCTATTTATTAAGCCACTTTGAAAATTCCTGATCCAACGGTTTCACTGTTCAAACAGTGAAACCGTTGGATCAGGAATTTTCAAAGTGGCTTAATAAATAGCAAAAAAATTCCAAAAATTGTAAAATTTGGTCTCCAAGCACATTTCAATATGGAGATCAACTTGAACGGTTCGGATCGACGTTTTGAACTTTGAAAATCTCAAACGAGCGCGAAGTAAAGCACCCGCTTTACTTCGCGAAGTACAATAGCCCATCTCTCTCTCTCTCTCTCTATATATATATATATAGAGGTTGGCTAATATCAAATTAGTTGTTTCTGAGGTCTCATACAACCAAGTCGTTTTTCAATTTTTGAAGTCTAAGTCGTCAATCCAAACCGTTAGATGTGTTATCTATATTAAAATGTACTTGAAGACCAAATTTTATATTTTTTAGAATTTTTTTACTATTTATTAAGCCACTTTGAAAAATGAACGAGACACAAGGTCACCAGAGGCAGTGATTGTGCCGCGGAGTGGGAGACAAGGGGTCACGCCTGAATTAAGAAATGCTGCCATGGATTCAAGGATCTCAAACCGGATACCAGAGTAGCCCTGCAAAAGAGTGTTAAGGCGCACCACCATGGCTGCACGGGTAGCAGGAGCAGGTAGCTTGTTATTTGCATCACGACCAAAGATACCGGCATTTAGAAACCTGAAACAATATATAGAAATTTTGTCAGAAATTTTGCATATCTGGAGCTAATTAAGTATCATGTTTTATGATCTGCTATACAAATTGCAACACCATGAGCACTACAATACATCCTGAGTCTATTAAAACTGGTTTGATTGGATTAATTATGGGAATTAAATTGTCACATCCAACAGCGGAACAGCCTATATTGTAACCGTGTATTTATATTTCTTTTACTTTCTCCTCCTTTTGTTCAGGGTGACAGCTTGCGTTCATGCCATGGAATGAGTCAAACACTTGAGTAGAACTAGGGTGCTCCTAAGTTCACCCAACTTCTTGTGAATTTGACTCTAAAATATATCGAATCGACTTTAAACGATGAATCCAAATCGTTGAAATCCTTCTACCTAATGATTGATGTGTCTACATGTGAAAATTTTAAAGTTTCGAATTAATTTAATATAGAGTCAAGTGGTTAAAGGAGTCCAAAAAATGAATTCATTAAAATTAATTTATAAGCCTTAAACTTTTGACCACTTGACTCTATATTAAATTAATTCGAAACTTTAAAATTTTCCTCCGAATCTTAAAGTCCAATAATACTGTCCCATATTTTCCCCCGAATCTCAAACCGTAAAGTGATGCACATCCTCTGTAGTAATAGAGAGGATACGGATTCCAGTAGGTAGGGGTGTAAATGGATCGGATATTATCCGATTTTATCCGGACGCTGAACCTCTCAGTAATTGACACCTAATAAATTACTGACAAAAAGGTTTTCAGATAATTTCAGGTCATGTAACAGAATAATATCTTTAATAACATTGCATGTCATTCGCCCATTCACCATTGCACACTAACTAAT
The DNA here is from genome assembly GCA_964058825.1 of Carex arenaria. Lineage (NCBI taxonomy): Eukaryota > Viridiplantae > Streptophyta > Magnoliopsida > Poales > Cyperaceae > Carex > Carex arenaria. The sequence continues at coordinate 176,917 of CAXKVW010000439.1, read as the reverse complement.
TTCTAAATTTAGAATCTCCATCCTGTACACACAAATCCAGCCACTAGCTCATTCCTTCACCTAGTTTACAGTTGTAATTATATCTGATAGCCACTATCAGGATTTTCAATATAAAAAAAGCTCTTTCCTTCATCTAATTCCATCACTTACAAAAAACGCAAATTCATTGGAAAATCTTTGCCTAATAAATTCCAGCAAAATTACTAAAACAAAACATGGAAAAGAGCAGCGCATCGGTCAAGTTTTTCGCATTTGTTTTGGTGGGTCTCTTGCTAGTGGGTCAGGCTGATATTGCATCTGCTCAAAATTCAAATGGCGGCAAACGTAAATTAAGCTACTGTGACACGCCTGGTAAATGCAATTATGGGCGAAAAGCACTTCAGGTGCCCATACCCGCTAATCCATGGACACGGCCGTGCTTAAAAATATTCCAGTGCCGTGATTAACAATCGACATATATGGTTGTATTATTATCGGGGTTCTAAATAAGTAGTTATAACTGCGCAATAGTTGTGCTATAGCTTTTTTGGACCATAAAAGCTATAACGCTAGCCGTTCTCGGCGCTATAGCTAGTTATAACTATTTTTTTAGTCTTTCTGCAATGACACAATAATTGCTATTTAGAACCTTGATTATTACTTTTGTCAAGGGGAAGTTGTTTCTCAATGTTTAATGGCAAATAATTTCTCCATGCAATGAAGTTACTTTTCTCTTGTTGAATTATTTTAGACTCAAATTTACTTCTTTTATTTTTCTCTTTTGACTCTCTGAATTAGAGAGTAGCAAACTATTCGATCTCAAGACGAGAGCAGGTATAGACAACATAACACAAGTCATTGTCAGGAATTTGAAAAATCAGAATGTGAAAAAGAAAGTATTTCATAAAAATCAAGTTGTACAGATTCTATATATGAGTCACCATACCGGATGGCTGTTATCTGTACCATCTTTGGATGGAAGTTACAAATATCCTCAATATTATGTTAATAATTGTGTTGAGTAGAAAGACATAAACTCGAAATATAATTGTATTATAGTACAAATATTACAACACTACAACATATACTCTCTTCTGGTCTCTGCTACATTATATTTGATAGGGCCATGTTATCAAGATTCTAATTTATACTTGGACTTAAATAAAAACCGGAACTTAAACCTTGTTCATGAGGTCAGCCCAAGATATGAAAGGAAATCCCAACAAACGCTAAAGTCGAAGCCCATATTTAATGAGCCCGACATGCAGATGGTTAAACCGACATGAGGCGTGCACCGCCGCATGTGGGATAACCGCTTCCACGATCTCATAACTACACCCGTCTCCCGGTTGATCCGCGGAGAAACGGTTAGAGATCTGAGTATAAAAAGTCTCAGATTTCCTGAGGCGGGGATCAAATTTTCAGCAACTAAGCCATAATAAGAGAGATATTGATAGAGAAGAGTTCGAATATCTAACACCTTCTTCCTACCCCCTTTTCGATCAGCTTACCATCCCGTTATAAGTCAGTCTTTTCAGCCCCATCTCAACTTATCGACCGAGATAAATGAGAGATTTAGTCAACTCGGTTCACTTTTCGCATACGGACTATCTACTCCAGGTAGCACGTATCAATATTAAGTGCAGCTATTAGTGCCAACACCAAAGTAAGGCCAAAACCATGCTCCTTATTCTCTGGCGATCCAATCGATGAAAAAGAACAGGAGAATCGATGAAATACTAAACCAATTCCCACAAAAAAATCTATTTGACTTGATTAGGATACTCAAATTCCTTGATCAGTATTGTGCATCATAAGCACAGACTTGAGACCCTAACCCTAGTATTTAGTTTATGAAAAGGCTCTAAATACTGGAATGACGAGGTGCTTGAGACTAAGCATTCTTGAGGTAATTAACGGCTTGAGCTTGTCGGAAGTTAAAACGTACTCACAATCAATAAATTAACTTTTTCAAGGATTGATTCAAGTAAATAGTAAGTTGTCGAGAGTGAACCAAAAAGTACAGAGAAATACCTAAGTTCTCTCCTCTTCTTCACCGCAGAGGTGTGGAAGCGCTTAAAACATAGAAAAAGAGACCAATGCAACTTTTTTTTGTCTCCTACACATGTACTGTACTGAAGGTTGTTGAATTGAAGCTTTTTGTTGTTTATTTTACTTATTTTTATTATTTGACTCTCTGATCAATCTTATAATATGTTCCAGTTGCAATGCACGGACACAATATTAGTATTGTGATAACATAAATTATAATGGATAAATTTTTCGGGATGTTATAATATTAAATTTTATATATATTTTTAAAACAATTTACTATTTTTTGCATCAAGCTTGATCTAAAATTGTAGGCCATTCAATAGTATTGATTTTCGACCATTTTAGAAAATGAATATATATTTTTAAAATATAAAATTTAGTTTACAAGTACATTTATATATAGAGATCATGTTGAACAGTTTAATTAAACCTTGAATATAAAGTTATTAATCCAATTAAAGTACAAAATATTATGCGCAATACATAGTATCCTCAATCTTTTATTACTATATATACATAAAGTATTGTACTTGTTTTCCTTAAATATATATTTGTATCGAATTTGATCTAATTAATATGTTTGAATCAACACGAATTATTTTTTTGCGCATGTACGGGTAATGCCTACATATTTGTCTGAAACACATTTTGCAAAGTTCATTTGTTTGAAACACATTTTACTAAATGCATGCATCCTTATATTTCGATTAGAAATCAATCAAAATTGAGTGAGGTTACGGAACTATGCACGGTGTATATTTGTTCGTATGAGAAAATCACTTTAATCTAAATATTCTAGACCATTCAAAAGAAATGATTATCTACTATATAGAAAAAAATAACAAAAATGTTCTAAAACATATGAATAATTGTCGTTTAAAGTTTATATTTTTCTTATATATTTTTTAATATTCTTTTAGATGGGTAGAAAATCACTTTGATCTAAATATTCTAGGCCATTCAAAAGAAATGATTATCTACCTATATAGAAAAAAAGAGCAAAAATGTTCTAAAACATATAAAAATTTAATTTGCAATTCTATTTTCATATAAAAATTAAAAATAAGATCAATCTGTGGGATGATGCATAGTACCATAGCCTCACTCATCAAGATTCGGTTGTACGTTATTAGATAAATTGCTCTAGCCCAAATTAAGAGACGATTTACTTGTCAGCATTCAGATCATGCAGGTGTCATGCTGCATCAGTATTGTATTTGTACACCATCCGACATATTACATTTTTTTATTATCAAGATTCGTGTAAATGTTCTCGTAAATTAACACCCACCACCTCCCTAAAAATCCATAATGTCTGTATCCATGAGTCGCGCAAAGAAGATCAGTATTCAGTACCCGACTTGTCCGAAAATAGATCTGTTGCGATTCCAAAAGATCGCAAGTCCCTACAATTCTAATATCAACTGCTTATTTATTGGAATGCAGAAATCTAAAAAAATATTAGTTTTTGTACACAAATCTCAAAATATATGAACGATTGGAATTGAATCCTTTGAAATCGCAGCAGACTTGTCCAACATATATAGGCTCTTGTGCCAAACATTTATTCTCTATACGGAGTTTATATATCTTCTAGACCATGGCGCATGTGATCTATACCAGTGATTAGTTGGGAATAGTTATGTTGTTAAATCTCAACGGTTTAAAATAAATTAACAATCAGCATCATGTTCAAGAGTACTTGTAAAGTGCTTAAAATAAATAAATAAATAGCACTAGGACCTGATCCGGACCCCCCTACTTCGCTGCATATATATAATATATGGCAAGATTTAAATTGAAATAATTTAAATTTGAACTGTAAAACAGTAATTATCGAAAATAAATCAAGGCCTTTTTTTATATAACCGGACTAATATGTAGTTGGGCCTAACATTGAAGACTGATAGAGCGGCCAGAAGCCCATCAGTTCTTAATTGGATCCATATCAAATTAATTAGGGGGCCCAGTCGTTATTATCATGTTATTATCAATTACCAAATTAAATTTCCCTGATAAACTAATCCCCTCTGCAGATTTTCCAAATATAGTACTTCTTTTCAATGCTAAACAAAAAATGTATAGTTGTTGTAAATCGGAGACAGCAACACAAACACCTATATTTATACATAATAGAAAATAGAAATTGTATCTACCAACTAGTTACTTCATAACAAATTAAACTGGCTGTATTTCACTTGTAGATAAGCTTTTTCTCTAATTAAAAGTTTATCCAATTAAAAGGAGCTACAATTATGTGAATTTTTGTTTCTATTTTAATTTGTGTACTCTTAATAAATTACAGACAAGAAGTTTTTCAGATAATTTCAGGTCATGTAACAGATATTATCTATTTAATTATCTTTAACATTGCATGCTTACTATTTTCCAAATTTAGAACTTCCAACATGTACACACAAATCTAGCCACTAGCTCTTTCTGGGTCCAACTTTGCTGCTTTTTTTATAACAAAAGCAAGGTCCTGCTCTTCCCATCTCAACTATTCAAATTCGTTGAGATTTGTGCATAGGAAAGTTTCTTTATTGAGATACGCAAATGGAAAATTTTGAATAGTTGGGATGAGAAAAGCGCAAATTCATCTAGCTCTTTCCTGCCAGGCGAAGTTGTTTTGCATTGTTTACTTAATGGCAAATAATTCCTCCATGCAATAAAGTTACTTTTCTCTTGTTGAATTATTTGTGGCTCAAATTTCCTTATTTCATTTTTATCTTTTGGCTCTCTGAAGAGAGAGTACCAAATCTCTATTCGATCTCAAGGCGGGGGAAGGTATATATATATATATATATATAGACAACAAAACACAAGTCATTGTCAGGAATTTGAAAAATCAGAATGTGAATTAAAAAAACATTTCTTAAAATCAAGCTATATAGATTTTTTTTTTTTTTTTAAATGTTAGTCGGCAAGAGGCCGGTAACAATTGTATTAATAAAGAAAATTAATTAGTTTATTTACAAAATCCTAGTTGTAAAATCCTCCCATATCTCTCTAACCTAATTACAACACTAGTGATAGATTTGTATAATATATGCATGAGTCACCCTGCCGCATACTAATTAGAGCAATCTACATCAGTAAATTAATAATTATAAAAGAAATTAAAAACCGTTGTCAATTATTAAAGAACTAAATATAAATTAAATTGATTTAAATTTCTAAACATTAATCTACATGCTAGAAATTTGAAATTTGAAATTTGAATAGAGAATGTGCCAACATGTAGAACCCCCTCCGGCCCCCTGCATAGACAAAATTAAAATTAAAATTAAAATTAAAACTCACTACTGCTAATTATAGAACTGGATCAACTAATTATAAAACTGTCGATTCAAATTTCAGCCCATCTCTGCCGCCGCATTCTTGCCCCCCATGATAAATTCGAATTTAAATCTGAATAATACGAATAATCTCTGCTCATGCTTCGTTTCTTCAATTTCTCTACCTGATCTTCCCACTGTCTCTTCCAACTGGATCTGTCATACAATTCCTGTTTCAAATGTTCAAACACAAAATAAAAAACTCCTCATTAATTAGAAACAAAAAAAGCATGCAGGAAAAACATTGCATTAACAAATTATTACAGTAGTGTGTGTGCATTATTTGCATATATGTATATATGATTCCAATTGAGAATCAATCGGCCCTTAACTAGGCACAAATGTGAATGTTTCATCCCTGCTCTGCTCTGCAGCGCAAGTTTGAATCCAATTAATTTTTCATAAATTATGACTCAAGATGTTGGTCTTGAATCTGGATTGATAATTTATATAGTATTAATATTTCATTGTATTGAGCATCTTCGATACTATATGTTTTTTTTATAGAGATATTCAAACCATATATATGCATGCTAGTCATATTCAGGGAAATATATATATATATATATATATATATATGTGATGAGAAAAATTAAGCAACTGAATCTGATAATTAAACCTTAAAATCAACTAATTAAGCAATTAAAGTTATACAAAAAAAAATCACAACCCTGTTGTGATAGTCCATATATAGATTTGCCTACGTACCTCATTGAATCGCCATTTGCCAGAGGTGGTGGCAGAGCCGATACCAAGGCGGAGCCCACTGTCATAGACCTCCCGTCTCCTTGGGTCAGACAGTGTCTGATATGCCTCTTGTACATCCATAAATCTACGTGCATTCTCCTCCACCAAATCTGGAGGCGATACATCAGGATGGTACCTGTGAAAAATTTTATATGCATTAATTTTCTAGCTAGTAGCTGCCTAAATTAATATACAGCTGGTACATATATATATATATGTGTGTGTGTGTGTGTGTGTGTGTGTAAATAAAGAGCATATGAAAAATATTAATGAGTACGTACCTGAGAGCAAGGCGCCTATAGGCCTTCTTAATCTCCTCAAAGCTCACTTGTTTAGAAACTTGTAGAAGGTCGTAGAAGCTTGTTCCGGTAAAACCCGTGGCGTAACCGTAACCCACTGCGGCATTTGATCTTGGTATAGATGCTGTAACTGTAACTGTAACTGTAAGACGGAGGTGGTGAAGCTGTTTTCTGAATCTGACCGAGCCGAACTGACAGGTGGCAGTTCCAGCCGGTAGCAAGGCACTGTGTCTGTGTCGTCTCTCATGGTCATGGGGATGGTGGTTGAGAGGTGGTGTGAATCTGATGATGGTTTTAAGACTAGTACTAGTACCCGCCGTCTAGATTTGCTATCTCCCTTTAATTTAATTTTGCTTTATTTTCAATATTAATTCTTGAAGAATTGTATCGGTATTCTTCTCTCTCTCTTTCTCTCTCTCTGGGTTTTGAGTTTTGAGTTTTGAGTTGGGTTGTTCGTGATTGATTGATTGATCTGTTTCAATTTATTTTGTTTCTTTTATAGGCGGCATGGGCATGAACACGGTAAACTAACAGCGGAATTGTACAGCCGCAAAATTCAAAGTTAATGGCCCGCTGTTTTTATTTTGGGGAAAAAAATTCCAGTGTACCCATCGAAACTTTTAAAATAATAAATTTCTCGATCAAAACATCTTAATATTCAATATTCCCATAAAAATTTAAAATTATTTCTTTTATGCCCTTCTATTTATTAAATTTGTTTTTAAGACAAATATGTATGATCTCCAGGCTCCAGCTAGCTAGAACGGGTCTTTAATTTTTCTCAATTATTTAATAATATGGGAGTGCGAAGGATAGGCACCCAATAGTCCAATAGTCCAATACCCATACCATACTACAAAATAGCAAGTCGATCAATTGGCATAATTTTTATTAATAAAAAAGAACATTCATTGACCATCATATATACTGGCCTTTGGTGATGCATCCAAATTGATAGAGAAGAAAAATAAGTAGAGAGAAATTAAGATAGGGCTAGCCAACGAAGAAAAGAGAAAAATTAAGGAGAATCGTCTCTCTCTAAAATATTCAAATCAATTAGAAAATCAAAAGGAAAAATTTCCGATTTTATCTGCTTAAACCGTTAATTGACCCCTCTTCTCTCGACTTTGAAATATCTTTCAAGTTTGTTTTTTAAACAAATATTCCTTTTTTTTTTTTTTTTTTTACATCAAGCCATTAATTTTAATTGGTTCAATTCAATCATGTTGCCAATTTAAAGGGACATCTCCATTTAAAAGAAAGGAGTATATTTGTCTAAAAGACAAGTTTAATGGATAGAAGCGGATAAAGGATATAATATTATATTAAATTTCCAAGGAGATATTGAATATTAAGATATTTTGATAGGGAAATTGACTATTTTAAAAATTTCCATATATGGGTACACTACAAATTTTCCCTTTATTTTGTGACACTAAGGTAGTGAAATCGATAAAATCATGCGGTACATGCATCAATGTTTTATTTATTTTTATGCAAGTACCAAAAGAAAATTAAAATTAAAAAAGTTTAACTAATTTTTGTCATATTAATTATAATATATAAATAGAATTAGTATTGCAGCATATTTAACGGGCGAAGACATTTTTTTTCGGCCAAATGCATGCGAAAACAAATTTTACTAGAAGCTTGCAATGGCTTAAATATTTAAACATGATAACAACTTATTTAGATCTATAATCATGGCCTAAAAAACTCAGATTACAATTAAAGATTAAGAGATTTGATCTTCATTGTTGGATTTTGAGTGAGGCCACAGTACTATGAATAGCGTGGATTGATCTGTACTACGAGTCAATATTTTTGTTTATAGTTCAAATAATCAACCTGAATCATTTTCAAATGATTTTATGTACTTACAAGCTAAATTTTAGAAATTTTAGAAATTTTAGAAATTTTTAATTATCTTTAAATATCTTTAAATAGGTAGATAATCAATACTTTTGATTTTTAAAGATCTAAAATCTTCACATCAAGTGATTTTCTACTATCTTAAGAAAAGTAAAAATATTTTAAAACATATAAAAATTTATTCTACAAACATATTTTTATATGAAAATCATAATGAATAGTTCAAATTAATTATTTAAACTTTAAAAAGTAAAGATATTGATCCATAGTAGATACTAATGTACCGTAACATCACTCTTTAGTCTTGAATAGTTGAATTTTAATCAAACAGTGCCCAAATTATTAAGGGTAATTATAATGTCCCCACTTAATAGCCCCCCATCAAAATAGATTAATTCTCTAGTTATAATTACTAGTTTTAACTAATTTGTGGTCCCTACAAACTAATTTTTTCATTTACTGTAGTCGTCTTCAACCAAATTCAATTCATTTTTCAAAACAAAAAAATCTAGGATCTAACTCATTAAAAAAATAATAAATATGTCGGACCAAAAAAATGAAGACGCATAATCTGCTTGAGGAGGAATACTTGTGCAAAAAAAATGAATACTTGCATGACGAGAATGAATACTTGTGTAACCGACAACTTAAAATTATGTCATCATGGATCTCATTTGAAAGAGAAAATTATGTAGAAGGCGTTCGTGGTTTTAGATTTGCAAAATTCCTTACAGATCATCAGAAATATTAGTTAGATTGAACAGAGAAAAAACAAACCACATTTAAAAACGTGTAAAAGATGTGTGAGTGATGTGTCCATTTTTTTTAAATACTTGATATCTTAGAATGAATACTTGATGTATTACAGATGAATACTTGCGTGCGACAGCTGTAAAATCTTTCAAATATTAGGCGGTCCCAAATATTAAGTGCCCCCCCCCCCCCCCCCCCCCCCAGTTAGTTAGTAGTTATTGAGATGTGTACTTACACAATGAGGTATTGATTAGTGCAACAGATAGAAGGATCCTAAGGATGAATACTTACACAACGAAGATGAATATTTGCCCAATGAGGTATGAATACTTGCCTGACGAGGATGAATACTTGTGCAACTGACAACTCGAAAGTATGTTATCATGAATCTCATTTGAAATAGAAAATTATTTAGAAGACGTTCGTGGTTTTAGATTTGCAAAATTTCTTATATATCGTCAAAAATATTGGTTATATTGAACGGAGAAAAAACAAACCATCTCTAAAAACTTGTAAAAGATGGGTGGGTGATGTTTTTATTTTTTTTTAAATACTTAATATCTCAGGATGAATACTTGATGCATTACAGATGAATACTTGCACGCGACAGTTTTAAAATCTTTCAAATATTAAGCGGTCCTTATGTGGTCCTCCAATTAGTTAGTAGTTACTCAGGTAATTATTTTATTTTATTTTTTATTTCTTGCACGTGAAAATTGGCTAGCCGTCCTTGCAATCTTTAGACCCCGGATTCTGCCCTGTTTCCTGCTCACCTCCAGTAATCTTGCTAATGGGTCCATGGCCAATATGAATAAATAAGAGGACATCACGCACCCTTGGCGGAGTCCCCTTGCCGGTGAGAAGAATCCATCGCCCGCTCCATTAAACAAAATAGTGAATTTTGCTGAAGTAATTATTGACTAGAAGATAAAATAGAAGACTGTCAGAGAAAAAGAGCTAGGCTCTCCCAATTATTAAATAAATGCGAAACCATCTGCTTAATTTGTCTTTCGGTATATATATATATAAACTTGTATATTACCTTGAAAACAGTATATATATAAACTTGTATATTTCGTTGAAGCGTAAATAATATAATACTAGACTTGGGCGTACCTATGTTATGTGATTGTGATGGGAGCGGGCACCGTAATACTCAAGCCGTGTAAAATCTTACGACCTTTTTCGAATGTGCGTGCGTACAGCGTACAGCGTACAGCGTACGTATCCTATTTTTCCTATTATTACTATTGCGGGGCCGAAGAATTGACGAAATGCATGTATGCATGTATGATGTATGCGTTAGATATGTAAACCTAGCTTATCTCGATATCTACTAATTCCCTTAATTTGTCTGGATATATATTAATATATGGATATATCTCGATTAATTAAATTCGGTATAGATCGATCGATCTTCTAGATTCTTAGAATTGGTATGGTATATTCCTCTTCTAGATGCATTCATCTCCTGTCAATGCCAAACCATTAATTGTCTACGTAGAACATTAATTAATTAGTTTGGTGGTGGTGTGAGTGACTGTGACACGGATTGTTTTTAGTTGCACCTAATTTTTCCGTAAATTCATTTAATATATTATTTAATTCATTACTAAAATTCTATATATGTTTTTAAATAATATGCAAATCAAATTTAAACCCAAAATATGTTTACTCTTATATTAAATAACTTTAACGTTTGGACTAGTAGAATTTAATGAATTTATGATGATTGTACGAATAAATTTTAAATAGAACATCAATCACATCGGATAGATGTTCTATGTAAATAATTACAAATAAATTCATAATTTAATTTTTTAATTAAATATATAAATTTTGCCAAATTAAGTAGATGTATTATAAAAATTGAATGTATGTTAATTTTTTTTAATTATTTTTAAGAAAAGAGTTCGCTAATTAAATGTCAAAATAATAAACAACACACAAAAAAGGAGACCGCATTCTATGAGGTAACAAAATATTTGAGTTTAGATCCGGACCGTTTGATAAGAATACGAATCAATCTGATCCGAGGTAAAGTGCACTGTACCCCTTTTAATATTTGTGCCGAAACATATCAGACAATCTGGATTTAAAGTCAAAATTTATGTTATCTCAAATGTAGGGGTGAAAACAGTGTGGATAATATCTGATCCATATTTGGAAAAATAGAAGTGCATCTTATATTCAAATATGAAATATATGTGTAGATATGGATACATATATGGTTTTATGTTTTAATTATCTATATCCGAATAATAGATATATACCATATAGTTCATGAACTAATTATGTTATTCACTATTATAATTACATAAATAAATATTATAAAATATTATATTTTTAATAATATTTTATATTTTTTAATAAATATATGATATATGTCTAATATTCAATCTCTTTTTTTTTCACCCCAACTCACATGACATAAATATCACAAAAAGTTTCCTAAAAAAAGAAGAGTAAGACTTGGGTGCTATGGATAACATAAGGTCATCCGTGCTACAGTTTCAAAAACTTATGAAATAAACTTCAAACTTTGATATAAGTAGCTCAATTAATTAGTTATATAATTAACTTGTAGGATACCAATTTTTACTATTTTTGAAATTTTTTACTATTTTTTATGATTTATGAAAGATGGCAAAAAATGACTTAAAATAAATGTAAATTGCCAATATTTTAGACTATTTTTTGCAATATTTCATAAATCATAAAAATAGTAAAAATTAGCATTTTACAAGTTCATTATATAACAAATTTATTGAGCTACTTAAATCGAAACTTGAAGTTTATATAATAAATTTTTGAGACTGTAACACAAATAATCTTATACTATCTATAATACCTAAGCATTATAATAAATAAATAAATAAAAAAAAAGAATATCACAAAAAGTGGTTGACAAGTATTCTTCCTAGGAAGCAGGTCCAATCACAAGTAAAAACAATGTTTTCTTCTAGAAACGAGGAAGTGATGAAGAAATGAAAATACGGAAAGCATATTAATTAGAACAATTAATCAATAAAAAGTTGGATTCCGAATTATGGGTCAATTAAAGTAACTAGGTGAAATCTAGAATCTAGAGACTTGGTAAATCTAGAACTCTTGATTTTTAATGCTCCTAGTCATGTAGAAAACATATGAGATGGCGACGGTGAAAGAACAAGAGACAATTCCAACCTGCCAAGTGCCAAATTTATTTCTAAATAATTCCATAACTTTCTGGTGGAGCAGATCTTTTTTATTCATAGAAATAATATATATAGAGTAATTTATAGATTGTATGAAAATTTTGATTTTTTTACAAGAACGGAAAAATAATTTCTGTTCCTTTTAAGTTTTAATTAGGGTACCCTAAATTAAAGAAATCGCAAATTTGTGTCGATTTGGAGCTGAAAGAAATTCCGGTTCTCTCTATGAGATCAAAATTCCAAGATAATTAATACTATCTTTATGATTTATAAATAATTTCTATAATAAAAATATCTGATGGCGAAGATCATGACCAAACAATATAATTTACGCCACTGCCACGTGTCATCACGCCATGGTGTCAAGAGTTAGTTACTGGATCTTTGTTGTGGCCTTCGTACGCCGAAATTTTTACGCATATCATAATTCCAAAAATAATAACCTAAAAACTCACAAATTATGAGAAATTTCAAAAATATCAAGACCGCTAATTCAATTTACAGTTTCATTAATAGAGGGTGGAGGGTGGGCATAGATTGAATTGGAGGCCTCTAAAAACCTAAATATCAGTATATTATTGTAGAATTTTGAGTTTTTGGGGGACTGCCAAATCAATCTGTAGCCCTCCAGCTGCATATTGAATTGCGGCTCTGGTACGTATATGAATAATTTTCATTTTTCTATGGACACGTTTCAATTTTCTTCTAGATAAAAAAATTGAACCAATTTATCGATTCATATCAAAAATATAAAATAATATTAATATTAATATTTCCAATTTACGGATTAAATAACTGCAAGATTTGTAGGCTTTTCAAAAGTTATACATGTAGAAATCTGGATATTAATCCTCGAGAAACAAATAAAAGACTGGAAGTGAAAGAAAAGGAGGGAATTTCAACCTGCCAAAATTCTTTGTAATCATTGCCAAAAAAAAAAAAAATTTGTTTTTTTTTTTTTTTTTTGACGGAGATGGTGACCAAACAATGTAGTCGATATCACATTTCATCACGTGACCGTGTGATTGTGTGAAGAGTTGTTTTTTTGTATGTTTTTCTTTCAACGAATGTGACATTTTCTACCATAATGTTTTCAGAACGAGACTTTTTTTTTTACTACAGAATGTTTCAGTTCAAGATGAGCACAAATTAGGTTGTAAGAACGATTCTTATTTTTAGTAATTGGAATCCTTGAAAATTAGACGTATTTTGTTTGTTAGAAAAAGTATCAGAAACCACCGATTTCTTGTAAAATAGACCACCAAGAAAATTTACAACTATATACCATAAATCCATAATACCAATACTACCCTGGTTGGAGCGGTCTGATCCGCATTAAGATTAATGCGGATCAACATGCGTACTTGATCAACACGAATCTTAAAGTTGTATCTACAAATGTTGATGTGGATCGTACGGCTCTTACCTGATATCAGACCGCCTTCGATCCCCTCTAATACTACCTAACTGAAAATTAAATCCTGCATAACAGTTACACGAACCATTACATAACCGAAAATTTGAAGCACTTGAAAAAGAAAAAGAAAAAACATATTTTCATACATGTCTAAAATTTTAGAAGGGAAATTATCGATTAGCAGAACCAGTGGTGCATCATCCATCCTCTATTGCATGGGCATGGTGGAATGAGAGTGCTACTCTGAACTGATCCAGAGAGGAGGAGGAGGAGGAGGAGGTTAATCGGTTATCCCTTTCTATTTCAATTTCTTCTTGGCCGCAGCTGAGATTAGCAGAACAAGCAAGTGGTGCATCATTCAAGGCTGACCCAGACTTTCAAAATATGAGAGTCAAACACATATTGGGTATTAGGGCCGGGTCTATCATATAAATTTACATGCTGAATACGGAGGTCAATTTTACAGTATGAATAGTTGGGAAGGCAACATATCTAGGGGACGGGGTTAAAATTGTACCTCTGTTCAAAAGATTCAGTACCAACAGAATTCTCCTCTTCCAACTGTTCTAAACCCAGATAATTTATTCTCTCTAGGTCCGTACAACCAACAATTGATGATTAGAGACCAACTGCATATATAGTATACACTAAGATGTCATCTGATTCTGTCTCAAACTCTCAATACTTAATTTGGTCTAGTTTATTATGCTCTGTACCAGAAGGGAGAGCAGCTGGTAATCATTGTACAACTGAAGCTGGAGTTGCCTCTGAGTGAGTTTTGTTAACTAAAACTGATTCCGTTGAATTCGAACTGACATTGCTTACATAACTCTTTTGTTTTGTTAACTGAAACTTATTCCGATTCCATCCATTTCGACGTGCTGAATATGGCAAGGATTGACTGCCAGTATTAGTATTACCCCTCTGAATTTTCTGAAATTTTACACAACATGTTGATCCTTACATCTCCATTGGGAATACCACTCCTAAATCCTAATCTCAATTCTCCTTCCTCCATTACCATATTCTTTCGAAAGTTAGGGGGGTGACGGTGGCTCCAAAAGAAAGCGATTGTGTTTTCTTTTTTAATAGAGTACTGTTTCAGCAACTAGATCATTTACAGAATATATATAATGATGAACAAACCAAAATGAATGTTAGCCAATAAAGTGAGCCACTTAATAGTTGTCATGTTGTGATATTATCTTAAACTGGCAATTGAAGTTGGCACTATTCCAACTATAATAATTATAAATGAATAAAAGTTTGCGGAAATTGTTTGGGTGAACTCAAATTCAGATTCTTAATTATAGACTCCACATCTGTTGGTTAAAATGCTGGCAACACCAAATAACAATTCAAATGTTTCGTTGTTACTGGGTCGAATTCCTGTTAGTTTCATGCTTCAATGCAGTTAAATGGATCTTGCCTCTGAAGCTTTCATTGCCTTCGGCTCTAAATATCTTCTTCTTTATCAAAAATATAGAGACAAAATGAAAAGAGTACCATAACAGAAACAGAAACAGAAAGAAAGAACGAAGCAATGAGGCCCAGCAAGATGTTGCATAAATCCTTCTTTCCAGGTTTGATTAGCTTATATCCTTGGTGTCATAGGTATTATCTTTTATCTACAATACTGGAGAATTCAATTAATGTATTTTCTTATTTTGAGAAAAGAGAAAACACAATATAATAACAAAAGGTTAACGCTTCTGACGGCATGAATGTAAACTTTTCCGTAATATCTACACGATTAATCCCAAGTCCCTTTCAGAAGAAAGAAAAACAAAATTGTCCCAGAACGCAAAATCCAGAAAAACCAAATTTAGTTTATCCCCGGGACAAAAAAAGAGCACCATTATTCTTCAATTAATTACAGTCAGATGGTGATCTAATAACTATTCTAAAAAAATGACTGAAAAATTAAAAAAACCTATTTGGATTTATTTTTTGAAATCATGGGTTGAGAGTCAAGTCACCCAACACATTTTCAAACTCTTCTGTATATTATAGAAGATTTTCTCACTTTGTGAGCTTCGAACTCATTACCTCTCACATGAGAGTCATGTGCTTTTGCTACTAAATCAAAGACAAGTTCTTCTATTTGGATTTATTTAAATTGATAAACTTTTCCATGTATTTTAAGGACCTGTTCGGTCGTCTAAAGAGAATGGGAATGGGAATGAAAATTTTTGAATGGCCAAAATACTATGTACATGGGAAAATTTTCACGAAGTCTATAAGGGAAATTTTTTTGCCACACGCATAGTAGTTTGTCGAACAAGAGCTAAATGAAGACCCAAATATCCGCACTCCCCATAACTTCAAAAAAATGGCATAAAAATGCGATGGACAGCAACCATAAGCTCTGCAAACCAAATGTAGATAACGTATGCACCCACTGTAAAATAATTGTTACAGTTTAAAGAAATCTTGTGACTTCTTTTTTACCGGAAGTATTAAAATGCTCTTTTTTTTCTATCAAAATTATGAACATAGCTTCTCTTATATTACAATTGTACGTCTACTTTGCCTACGGGCTTCTTGCCAAGAAAAACTGAAAGCGCTGCTACGAGGAAGGAACAAATTGCCACCGTCAAAACTAATATATAAATAATATAAAGGGGAAATTGCTAAATTGATCAAACCATTAACAGTATTGCAATTTATTCCACTATTTTTTCAGGAGATGCGCAGTTAAAAGTCAAAATCATGGGGAATGAAGATGTTTGGCATGCTATAATAATTTTGTATTTATTGGAGATGAATTGATAGGAAGTTAGTAATTCGGATTTTGAATTTCGAAGTCCACATAAAATGAGATTGGCAAGTATTATGGACACCAGGATTAGCAAAAATTAAACACCCCAGCAGTAATGATTTCTCGATCATAGAGAGAATCAACAGATATCCTTACTCTCACACCATATTTGCAAAGATTAAACACGCAGCAGTGATGAAATTCTCAACAAGAGATAATCCATCAGAATCCCCTACCACCTCACACTATAAATACATACAATACCGATACCAAATTGAACCATACTTCATAGAGAACTTATAAAAAATAATGGAAACCTAATCAAACAACGGTGAAACAGCCAGTTCACTCTCTACAATCCCTAACATACCCCAACAGAGTCATCCAAAGTGAGATAAAGGTTGGAGGAAGGGTTAGAAAAAAAAAAACCATACTTTATGCACCTAGACATTATTTTTCCACATGCATAAAGTTCACTAAACCTCAAAACTATAAAGAGTTTGGCTAATATGCTTTATAATGAATGGGCCCCCTTGTACTTCACATCCTTCTGTGCCGCTTTATAATTTTACATTTTTTTTGGGAATTTTTTTCCTATTTTCTTAGATGGGAACAAAATCACTGTTTTTTATGGGTCCAGAATCTTCTGAAAAACAATGATTTTCTACCTATCTAAAAAATAGTAAAAAAATTCCAAAAAAATGTAAAATTTGGTCTCAAAGCATATTTTATTATGGATATCATGTTGAGCGATTTGGATTGAATGTTTGGACTTTGAAAACAAAGATAAGGATGTAAGCACAAGAGAGCCGATGCTTTATAAAGCATATATGAAACAATTTAACAAAAAAGTAATTAGGCTAGCAATGAAGGTAATGCAGTTCCTCTTGTTAAGACCTAGTTAAGGATAGCGAGGATGCTTTCGCCGGCAGGATACAGTTTTCTGACACCACAAGTTGCATGCTCCACTCAGATATAATCCTGTTCCCACACCAAAAAGTAGCAAAACAAGAAACAAAAAAGAAAAAAAGAAAAAAAGGACAGAAAAAATAAATTGGATGGATGAAATAGGTATAGTATCAATAGACATCAAAACGCACGGACCATGGAAATGCATAAAGAAGGAAAAAGAACGAAACCACCTTATTAATGGATAGCTCCATTTCCATTCTTCTACACTGGCCACTCGAAAGAATCACCTGTTACCCGTAAAATAGAAAGAAAAAAAAAAGGGAAAAAAGAACAAAAAAGAACAAATGAATGTGGCAGTAGTCACTAAACATGGGACAGCTAACACAATATGATATATTATTACCAACAATGAGAACTGTGTCACCAAACTGCTTCGTCATATTTATTTGGATATGCACCCAAGTGCTCTATACCAAGGTATGCTTGCTATAGTACAAACTGGAGTGCATATAGATATTCCGTGTAAAAACAGAGCCAACAGATTCACTATATGGTATGAATTGGCACAGAATAATTCCAATAACAGCAACAAATACAACAAAAAACTACAATCAAGTACCTGATTAACTAACAAGCATAACACCATAGAATAGTTTTCTAGAATCCAAGAGATTACTCCTGAAATAGAGAGGATTAGTTCAGAATTACATCAATGCTTCCAGGAATCTCCATCCCCTCCATTTTGCCCTATCCAGTTATACTCCGGTCTTACCAATCCTGCAATAAAAAAAAAAGTACATGCCCAAATTTTTAGCAAAAACATACAAAACCCTAATTGACACATTAATCATCCAACTCCCCATCCATCCAACGGTCTAACCCAGCATCCTTCACAGTGTTCGATACATCTTTCTCTCGCTTCTTGTCAGATGTGCTTCTACTATAAGAATCCTCCTTCGATCTATCTGATCTACTATGGCGGTGACCCTCATCATCTGTTTCTTTTGAACGATGCGACTTCCTGTGTTGTAATTCTCTTTTATCATCTCGTGATCGATGCCGCTTCTCATAATCATCATGCTCGTCACGATCAGATTTTCTCTTCTTGGATTTTGAACCTGGAGAAGGTGAATTTTCTTTCTCCTCACTTTCTTCGAAATCATTATCTTCCTCTACAACAGGCTTTTTGTCAGATTTAGGGTCCTTGTGACCATTAAGCCGGTCATTCTCATTATAATCTCCTCTCTTATCAATCTCTTTCTCCTCCTTGGAATGATCTTTGCCTTTTGCGTTCTTTCTATGATCTTCCTTTTCAGAATTACTGTGCTTTCTCTCTCTAGATCTCGATCTTTCTCTTTCCTCTTCATGGTGAGCTGGTGAACGGGATCTCTCTTTCCTGTCGCTCTCTCTCCTCTCCTTTTCCTTTCTGGAACTAGACGAATAATGCAACCTCTGGCTCTCTGTCCTATCTCTTTCTCTCCTCTCTTTCCTGTCACTCTCTCTCCTCTCATTCTCTCTCCTTGAGGAACGCTCGAGGGACCTCTCCCTCTCTTTCCTATCGCTCTCTCTCCTTGAGGAACGGTCACGAGACCTGTCCCTATCCTTCCTATTACTCTCCCTCCTCGAGGAACGGTCAGGAGACCAGTCCCGATCCGTCCTATCACTCTCTCTCCTTGAGGAACGGTCAGGAGACCTGTCCCGATCTGTCCTATCACTATCTCTCCTTGAGGAACGGTCAAGAGACCTCGCCCTCCCTCTCCTATCCATCTCCCTTTCCCTCCTGCTGGAACGGATAGGGGCATGGGACCGAATTGGAGAGCGTGAACGGGACCTAGGGCGCCGTCTGATTGGTGGAGAGTACGAGCGGGAGCGCCTCCTGCTTCTATATTTAATTGGTGACCTTGACCTTGACCGGGATTTCGACTTCCTCACAGGAGGAGGTGAACTGCCATATTAAAAGAGAATAAATTAAGACAAAAGTTTTAGCAGCTAGCGGCTTCTGCTTTCAGCACGAATGCAGGTCATGACTCCCAGCCTTAATGTTGAAGCCAAACCAATCTTATATAGTGTGTAATTTATATTCTAATATTATTTATAATTCGAACTTTATTCATGTAACGTTGTTTTTATTCCTTTTTTTTTTTCCAAATTACTGGTCAAGACCATAATTATTCTGTCATCGATGTGACTATGTTCCTGAACTCCTCCTGCCATTTAAAACCAAAGCGCTTGATAACATACTACTGGTCAAGACCACAACCAGTTACAGAACTGTCGCAAACCAAAGCTCTAAACACATTTTGAGGGGATATTTCATAATTTTGGGTAAAAAATAGACCTTGATTTTTTCTTCTCCTCCTTGTTACCATCTGCTTCACCATCAACTTCCACACCGCCTGTGCCGGCAGGAAAACCCTCGGCCTTGAGTTTCATGCTGATCTCCTTGGCACGGGCAGCAGCAGCCTCAGTAGCAGACTTCATTGTAGCAGCCCTTGCTGCAGCAGCCTGTGCAGAAGCAGCCTGCTGCATGGCCAGAGCTTGCTGGAACTGCATCTGCTGCAAAGCCACTGCCTGCTGCATCATCACTGGCAAGGATGCATTGTTAACTCCTCCAGTTGCCGTCTTAACCTGACAACACAAATTAAATGGTTTAGTTACATTCACCTAGTTTTAACCACCTCCTTTTAAGTTGGGGTTATTTCGAGCATACCATTGTAAAAACTCAAAGCTTTCACTCCACCTATCACCACCTGTTTTCATGACTGAACTGCTACCTTTTTGTTGATTGTTCTACATAACTGAGAAGAGTGGTAGTTTGGGAACGATTTCAGGACCTGCGTATAGGTGATTATAAGCTACGAACAGTTTTTTCAAGGTTTTCTATGGGCATGTACAACACTCTATCATGTCATATTCACCAACGCATCAATTAACAATAGCAACATCGAATCCTTACCGGAAGAGATTTTGCCATCTCAACATTTAATGGCCGGCCACCGACATCAACATTATTAAGGGCCAGTGCTGACGAGGCCTCTCCGGGCTTTGAATACTCGATAAAAGCAAAGTGCTTTGAGTCGGTTATCATACAATCAGTCACTGTCCCACAATAGCTAAAGAGTTGTTTGAGATGCTCAACAGTTAGTAGGGGGCTCAAGTTGCTGATCTGGACAGTTCTCTTCAAGGCACCAGCCTCAGCCGACTTCTCAGGAGAACCTGTTGTCAAACAGACAAGGAAAAGGGTATTACATATTAGTTTTTGCAACATGAGTAAATTTCACAAATAGTTCCCAATGTAACATCCATTTCCATTTTAGTTCCTAAGACACTCCAAAAAGAAAAAGTTTAGCCCCTATTGTCTCAAAATTCCATTTGATTCCTAAATATTTGATGCTCATTTTCAGTCCTTGCAAAATGGATGATGAAACAACTGGGAAGTGGAACCTATTGCACAATAACATGATAACATCTGAGAAAGATAAATACATACCAGAAAAAAAAAAAAATAATAATTAAAGCACCTGAACCTGGAGCATCACTCTCCTCTGGCTTCTGTGACTTGATCTGGGCTGCATGAGCCTGAAGTGCTTGTGCGGCCACGATGGCTTGAGCAGCAGCCATAGCAGCAGCTGAGGGGCCCATGAGGTTCCCATTCATGGTCGTGGCAGCAGTCGCTAGCACATGCATCAGCAGCTGCTGGGGTGGGTGGCCAAACCTACACTCTCCTGCCGCCTTGGCGCATTTTCCATACAAATACTCCCTGCACACCTCCCCTAGTGATGCCCCAACTCCTTGCAGTATGACCCCACCCGAATTGCCCGTTGCCATCATCCCCAGCCCTGTACCAACCATGTAATTCGGCATGTTTGGCATCGTCTGGTTCATCATCCCGTACATCGGTACAGGTGTTGTACCGATTGTACCAATGGTACCAATTGTGCCAAGTGGAGTGGTGCTTGTGAGGGTTGTTGTTGTAGGCCCTGCACTAAAGAAAACGGGGAACGGGCTGCCCATTATAGGCCTGTCGTCAACCGACACGTGCACATTGTAGTTGCCCCGTTTGGGCACCAGGTAGGTTACAGTGTAGGTCCCATCGTTCAGGTCTTTAACTATACCATCTAGGTCGGATCCACCTACACCGGGTCCTGGGGAGATTTTTGCTTTCACTAGAGTGCCACCGTTCGGGATTTTGGTACCATTGGAGTCTTTGAGAGTGACAGTGAAAGACACGGCGGTTCCCGACGCGGCGCCGGATACTCCGGGGCCAGCAGCGATGCAGCGGGTGGGGTCAACAGGACCGAGGGACTGAGGTGAGGAGGGACGGGAGGGGGAGTCGGAGTCGGAGTCGGAATCAGGTTGAGGATTTGCATCGAGGTCGGGCTTAGCGGAGGCGGCGGAGTTGAAAGTGGCCTCGAAAGCGGCCTTAGCGGCGGCGGTGGTGGCGGCGTCGGACTTCTGCTTGGCTTCCTCGGCCTGACGAACCCAGATGGATTTGGGAGCGGATGAGGCCATAGATGATAGATCCCAGTCAATTAGGTCAATTAGGTCAATTAGGTCTGGTTGGAAAACCTAGTGAAGGGAGGAGAGGGACTCGGGAATAAGAATCGCAGCCACTGCCAGTAGATTTATTTATTCCAAGGCCCTCCAAGGATTTAATCCTTTGCAGGAACAAAATCAAATCCCAGACAGTCAATTAACAAAATCAAATCCCAGATAAACAAACAAACCTAGGCACGGGAAGGGAAGGGACGTGTGATATCTGATATGACTTATCGTTTGTCACGACGAGACGAGATTGTGTGGGATGAGATTTAACGGGTTCAGAAATTTATTTTTTTATTTGCAGAAATTCATACTCATAGGAATGTTTATATAAATATATGAAATAAGTGATCGGTTGTACTGTGAAAAATAATTATAAAAAATCTTAATTTATTTTAAAAATATGTATTTCTATTTAAATTTCTCAATCAAATAACATTTTATTAGTGACAAATAATCAAATAATATTTTATTTGTAATAATAATATTTATAAATTCTAAATCAAATCATTTAGCTAAACAAGTTACAAATATTTGTAACAATAATATTTTTTAATTATAACAATTATAGAAGTTGAGTACTAGCTAGAAAGTTTTGGATGAATCTAAAATTAATCCCACACCCACAAAGAAAAAGAAAAGACATCGAGATATATTTATATATAAGTTTGAGAGTGAGTCGGTGTTGTTATTTATTTGTTATTGTGTCAAGAGAGATTAGTGGGGCCAGCTTATTTGATGACCAATAGAGTAGTGAGAGAGAGAGAGAGAGTATTCCATCAACAATGAGAACAAAATAATTCAGTCTGACTTGATAAAAATTTTCTCATCAAAGTGCATTGATCTAGGAACTATTTGAGAACATAATTGGGAAACTATTGGGAACCCAGATGATTCTAAAGAATCGCAGCCAGCAGATTTATTATTTCCAGGATAAACCAACCAAAACCTAAACCTAGGGCAAGGGACGGGAAGGGGAATTTCAATATCAATATAATATATGCATGCTATTTCTGATTTGGTGGCAGTCTGAATTGCTAGCTCAAGAATGCAATCTCTCGGGGAAGGAAGTACTGCTGAATGCTGATGGAACACTATTGGATTCCTTTGACGTCCACAGTTTCAGTTTTTAAATTATTTTTACACTACAACAATCAAAGATGTTATTTGTCGTTTTAAACTTCATATTCTAACTGAATATAGATTAGATTTTTTATTTGAATTGCAATTAAATAGGAATTAATATTCGGCTAAATAGACCGAATTTTACTACACTGTCCGCACTATACATTAAATGGTTCCCACTAATTATATGGGTCTCTCTTTTTCAGTCCTCACACTTGTCACGCGTCAACATTATACGTATAAATAATAGCAAGATAAGAAATTAATACATACTTGCGTGCGTCATTTGATATTACTAAATAATTTAATGCATATATATAATATTAATATTTTCAGATATAAAAAACACTTGCAACTTGCAATGATATAATACTTATCACAGTGACGGACATCTTTTAATTACTAATTTGTTCATGAGCAATTGAAACTAGCAGTCTTAGTTAATAGGCCCAAAATCCTTCGGCCCAGTAACTGCTGTCCGCTTATCCGATTTTAACTCCTCCAACTTCAAAATAAAAAGAAATAAAAAAAAAAGGACGCTCCTAGGAAGTAGGAACCGAAGAACCTATAAAAGAAGGAGAAGCCATATATAGACAGAGACTAATTAAGGGAGTCCGGATCCCCTAATGTAACCCAATTTTTGGGTTTTGCATCGGGACCATCCGATTCTAATCCGTCGCTCATAATTATCTCGGGATCCGAATTCGCGTGTCGGAATATGTGCACTCATTACCGGATGGTTGATCTCGGATTTGAATCAGACGGTCCCGATTTAAAACCCAAAAGTTGGGTTACCGCACTGGATCTGGATTCCTAATTAAGGTCTAAGGGAGAGACCACTCATGACTCAACTGGATGGACGAGTCCGGATGGATCTGGATCCGAATTAATTTTAATTTGTTTTTGTTAATTAATAGTTAATAAAATAATAAAAAATAATAAATGTTTGGTGCACGTAGTATTAATTATGCGGTTTGTTGGACTGCATATGCGGATATGTGGATTGCACATGCGATTTTGCATACTGCATATATAGGGGGATCTGCATATATAGGAGGATCTGCATAGCATATTCTATGTGATTTTTAATTGTATATGTATATGCGGCTGCGTAAATTGTATTTTATTACACTATTTTTTATTGATCTTTCATATATAATTTTTATACCGTCAATATGGAAATGTGCAAAAATGATATCATTGATCTTGAAATATATTTTACTCATTATAAAATATATTAGAAAAAACTAACATAATCAGATCGATATTGTGCATCATAATTAGAACTAATTTTGGTCGTTATTATTACAAAAAATTATAGGCCTATATATTTCGCAAAAATAGGGGAAAAAGTATATATGAGCGGATGAGGCGCTAGCTAGTTGATCTAATAAAAAATTGAATATGTGTTAGTTTATATTATTTGGAGTACAATTATAAATTTTGGAGATTTAGTAATTTGAAATTAGTCCAGAATTAATAAAAGTATTTTATTAGAAATTATGCTAGCTATGTAAAAGTTGATTTTCACTTTTTAAATTGATCTAACAAATATTTGTAAATGTAAGGTTATATTGAATAATATCTACTAGTTTTGATAAGTTCATCACTTTTAAAGTGACCCCAGAATATAATAAAAAAAGAGCATTTATGGCGCATACGTACAAGAAGCTGAAAATACATTAATAAATATTATGCTTAATTCGCAAAAAGATGGTCATTCTTTTCAAATTTATCTAATAAATATTTGTACATGCATTAAGTTATAGTTAGAGTATAATTGTCAATTTTGGTGATTTAATCACCCGAAATAAGTCTAGAAAAAATATATAAAAAGTAAAATTTGATGCACACAATTACAAGCTGGGAGTTATCTACTATATTTTATGCTGCGTAGAAACTCATGTAAAGTTTCAAAATTAATTTAATAAATATGTGTGCACTATTAAGTCGCATTTAGAGTATAACTGCCTGTTTTGGTGATTTAATTACCTGAAACGAGTCCATAATTAATAAAAAAACAAATGTGTTCCATACAACAATTTGTAATTGCTTTTCTATAGGTTATTTGTTGTAAAAATGGAATAAATATTTGTACATGTATTTAAATTATATTTAGAGTATAATTGGCGGTTGTGATGATTTAACTCGACATGAGTCTATAGTTAATTAAAAGAAAAATCTAGGATGTATGCCACACAAGGTTCTAAATAGCAATCATTGTGTTATCGCGTAAAGGCTAAATAGAAAGCTATCACGAATAGCGTAGCTATAGCGAAAGCTATCATACATAGCGTTTTTTTGTTTAAAAAATAATGTTTTATATTTTATTAATTATCAACATTATCTAAAGTCTCATATAGCGATAAGTAACGCAAAATTGATTAAGAAATTAGAATATTTATATTGAACTAATACAAAGTCCAAATTGCTATTCAAAATATCTTTAATGATATCATAAACTATATATTTTTTTTATTAAAAATATTAAGCATCATGACATAAACTATTTATCTTTTTCTATTTAAAATCAGAAGCAATTTGAACCTTAAAAAAAAAATCATTTTGGACCTTTAAATGAAAGCTTATGTAGCATAGCGTGCATTCCAACTTCAGAGACTAATGATAGGGCCATGTTCAAGGCCCTAACTTAAAACCCCACAGCCATGTAAATACACGGTTTTTAGACCGACATCGGCTTATGCCACTTTATGTAGGGATAACCGCTCCCATGATCTCCCTACCAACAAGGGATAGCGGTTAAGGGTTGGCCTATATAAGACAGAAAGATCCATGAAGTAAGGATCGAATTTTTGACTTAACCCGCACTAAGAGAGATATCGCATATGTTAGAGTTCGAATATCTCCAACACTCACCTCATTTCCAAACTCAGTCACTCCTCGGCCTGTCATACTGCTACAGGACGAGCCCAATCCGCAAACCACTTCAAGTACGGCCTACTCTCCAGGAGATAGGGTGTATCAAAATGCATTAATTTCTAGATGTAACGAGTACTAAATATTAATTTATAATTTCAAAATTGATGAATAAACCTATGTAAGATGGTGATTTTAGCTTCAAAACCTATTATATTAGTTTTAAACACTAAATTCAATCTATTAAAATTGATTTATTTAATAAGTGACGTGTTTATGTTTAAATTTGTAATTTTTCAAATCTATTTAGCATATAAAGTCGAAGTAGTCTAAGAAGTGAAAGATTTATAAATTATTATATATGTTATTGTCATTTTTAATAATTTTTGTATTAACTTTTTACTTTTTTTTAGAATTCTACAAATTAAGTAAATATTTTTAATCAATGTTGGTGAATTAATAAAAGTTTAATTAGAATAAATTTCAGAAATATAAAAGTTATATTAACCGGGGATAATTGAGTCAGTAAAGCTTGAAAAGGGCAATTTAGTTATTTCTCTTTTCTTTTCTGCACCGACACGGACTTCAAGTTCAACTATCTCATGTCTCATCCAGTAATTCTCTCAAGTTCATTTATTACTATTAGTAACAATTCACTTCTCCATTTTTATTTTTATCAACGCCTCCATTTATTTTATTTCCTGATTTTGTTTTTCTTTATTTTATTAATTTTGTTAATAGATCGATATTTGTATCTTAAAGCACTCATTAAGAAACGAATACGAATACAAATGTGGTATACAGTATACTGGTATAATTAGCATTATCCGCTCCTTTTTGACCCCTAGCTAGCAGCATCCTATACAGACTAATTTAAACGAAACACTCAACCAAATCTCACATTTCGTGTGTTCAATCACATAAAATGTAATCTGAAATTCTTAGCTGAAAATCATAGGATGCCCCATTTAAAAAAATAAATAAAAAAGTCAAAAGATCTTCTTCATATATAAACATAATTTCTTTTCTTTTTCTTTACTTATGCATGCATCTCCGACAAAATGGTGTACTTGCAAATTTCCTGTGAAACTGAGAAGGCCATTTACACTATATATGTATGTAAGGTGAATTAATTAATAACTGGCCAAATCTTCAATCAATCAGCAGTTTATCAATTTCAACCCTGTCAAATGAAATCTCTCAAGGAATCGATATATTAAAAGTTTAAAACCTTCACCACATACAATACAGGAAGTCCCTAAGATCGATGAGCCAAATTAACAACGCTAGCTAGCTGCACCTTTCTAGTTTCTCCTCCAATCTGTAAACAAATTTGCCATCAATATATATTTTGACAAACTAATTAATTTATTGACAATTAATTTTGATGTACTGTCACAAAATAGTGGCACATTTCTGCACAAACAAATAAGTGAATAACTATGAATTGCAAGGGACTATATAGATCATAAGGTGATTTTCCATAACATATATAAAACTTGTTAATAACACTTGTCGATCAGGTGAAAGTGACCTACTTCAACTACTTACTTCAGTCTTTGGATCCACTACACAAAGCATTATTATTTTAAATGCACATGCAGCTCCCACTGTTAAGCAATAAAATTCTGATGATATCGATCTGCTGCAATAAGAAAGACATCAGAAGAAATAGAAATAGAAATATCATTTTTCTTTAATTCTTTGCACAGTTCCATCTGTAAGCTAGGTTGTACCTAGAGAAACAAAAGTATCTGTATTTTATTGTTGGATGCAGTTTCCAATTCTGTCTTTTAACCTCCTATCTGGACTTCAAACTGAACTGCATGCAGGCCATTTAATTTTAAGCTGTAACAATTGCAGCAAGACAATTAGAAACAAACAAGTTCTTACTTCTTACCACAACTCCAAAATTAAAGATGAATAAAACAACAGGCAATCAGCAAAGAGATGATGCCTCAAGCCTCGTACAGGATGAATAGAGTCTACTTCCAAAACAATTTCTCTCCTAGAAGTTTGGTTGCCACAGAAGGAGGATCAATTTGAACACTAAAAACAATGAAAAGCAATCATGGCCAAGTAGATATATTAATAACACAACCAGAATAATGTCTTGTCTCATAGGGGCAAAATTGTCAATTTCCATAACAAATTTCTTTTAGTTATATATATAAGTGTAGAAATTATCTTCTTATGTACAAATATGAGAGCATGATATCATAATATTGCAAATGCCAAAATGTATGGGTATAATTTGCAAAACTTGGTTGATTGATTTAAGGTTTTCCACCAAATGCCAGCTTAACATGTTGCCCAATTCCTAAATCTGATGAATCTATTAGTTACCTGTTCACGTGGTTAAAATCAATAAAGGAACTTCTCCAATACCTCAAACAATAGAAAATAAACGCAAGGCTATTGTGAAGCTTTAATAAAATAAAGAAATATGCAAATATATGGTACATCCTTGAAAATTGTAAACCATTCATGAAGGAAAGCCTCTTACAATAAAGAGAAGCAGCAAATACTTTTTCAGTTTGGATTATAAGTATAGATTTTATAAAAAAAATAAAAAAAGGCAAATATATAGTACCCTTGAAAAATGTAAACCATTCACAAAGGAAAGCCTCTTTACTCTTACAATAAAGAGAAGCAGCAAATACTTTTCAATTTGGATTATAAGCATAGATTTTGTACTAGGGAATTTGTATAAGAAAGGAAAAAGACCTGATGGTTGCAATTTTAAGGAAAATTGGATTGCGCTGTATTCAAGTTTTGACTCACATGGAGAAGATAAGCTACAGTGGTTGTTGGGAGTTGGTATTTCATCAATTTCCCTCAGTTGACCACAGCCTTCTTCATAAACTTAAAACTTTGACCATAAAGACCATCAAAACCTAACAAAAAAAATTCACAGAAACTAGTAAATAAACCAAGCAGCATTATACTGCATGGTACAGAAAAATAAATGAACTTCCAACGAATTAAGCAAATGCTGCTAAAGCTGAAAAGTGTGCTCAATAAGCCTGGAATCTAATTTTATTTGCTTACTGCACAAGATTCATTATAAGAATTTAATCCTTTCTTTTCTAGAAATATTTTGAACACCAAAAATGAATTCAAAGCCTCCGAGATACCTCACATGAAGTCATGACCACAAAAAAGGTACAGAAACCTAAATCAAAATCAAACACTGGAAGAGATGAGATGGCATAAATAGACACATAAAGCTACAAAATTGTGGGAGTTCAAAATGTTAAAAGTAAACCTAATGCTAAAACCTGACCCAAAGATGACGGAATAGGTGATGAACTTGCATATCCTACCCTGAGAATGCAAATTTTATTATCCTTTGTGCCAGTCTACTTCCTCACATCTCATGTATCAGCCCATTTTTTTACAACTGTTTCAGAAACCTGATTTTCAGTGATGCCTTTCATTATTGATTCAAACAACCCCTTGCAAGTCTGCCCATTATTTATTGTACTTGAAAAGAAGAACATTTGAATTATTGGTAATAAACAAAATTGAACAAAAAACTGTCTACTTTGTTTCCAGTACTATAATATACTTTCAAATTGGCCACAAAGGCAAACAGTCTTAGCAATAGGAAAAAAACTATTTTTGTCCTTTCTACACTACGGGCTAACAATTTCCTTGCAAAATTGAACTGGACTTATTTCATGGTTGAACAAATCAAATTGAACTTTCCCCATCCTAAATATGGATTTCAAATGAAATAGAAAGAAGAGAACCTGGTGATGTAACCAGAGAGAAGAGGCACTTTGTTTGCAGAGAAAAAAGGAAAGAGCAGAATTCTCTCAGTGAATAACAATCGGCGCAGAGAGGACGAAGCTAAGATATTTGATTTGGAGAGAAGAGTAGAAGATAGGTGTTTGTAGAGAAAAGCAAAGTAGATGAGAACAGGCACTTTGCATGGGAATAACCATCAGAAAATATTGAAGAAGGCAAATGATGGACGGTTGTAGTTTTGGAAGGCTCGGGAGAGGTAAAGGGGGAATTACTGGCATGGGTAGAAGTTTCAGTCACTAATAGGCCTATTTAAATTCAGCAAATTTATGAAAACGGGAGCATAGACAGAGAAGGAAAGGCTTCATTTATTAAGTTATTATTCAAACAAACCGAAGAAGGGGTATTTTCAGAAGTCAACAATTCTTACTGCCCTGACCAAAATGCTTTATAATATAGTATAGAAAGTGGTTGCAGATTCTGCAAGCATTTTGAGCATCTTTTTTCTTTCTTTTGACCAGACATTAATATACATCTTAATTAGTCCTCAACCATGCAATGCAAGTTAACAAACAAAACAACAAGAAAATGACAAATTACTAGCTAGACTGGTACAGTAATAATTGGGTTTAGGGTTTAGGTTTCAAATAAGTTTGAAAAAATAATTATGCTGGAAATTGACTGTAACTACTTTGTTTGTATATGAGCCAATGGAACCTCTCATTTGGCACCAATCTAGCATCAAATATGAGGATAGTTTTTCTAGTTTCATCTACAAAATCCAAGCTTCATACCTGTGCCATTGTTTTCAGTATCAAATATGAGAATATTTTTTTTCACTCTTCTCTTTTGCTTTCGTTTAGTACAGAATGCTTCATGCACAATTTGCTACTAAAACTAGCTAAAACAAAGCCAAAACCAATTACAGATAACAGTTTGGTCAGCAAAAAGATCCAAAAAAATTGGAAGTATTGTGAACATACTCTTGAAAATACAAATAATCACATCAAGAATCAATTCAGGAAAAAGCTTGCTAGGTGCAAATTTAGATAAAAAATCACTAAACCATCAAAACTAATCAGCAGTTACTCATCTTCATGAACAGGGGCGGAACTAGAAAAATTGAACAGAGGGGGCTAATCTATAAAATGCATAATACGTGAAAATGGCAAAAAAAATGTGGTTAGTGTGAATTGAACCCATGACCTTACAAACACCAAATAGAAATAATTGTGTTTAGGGTTTATGTTACAAATAAGTTTGAAAAATAATTATGCTGAAAAATCGACTGTAAACAATGGAACATCTCATTTGGCACCGATCTAGCATCAAGTATGAGGATATTTTTTTTCTAGTTTCATCTACAAACCCCAAGCTTCATACCTGTGCCATTGTTTTCAGTATCAAATATGAGAATATTTTTGTTTTCACTCCTCTTTTGCTTTAGTTTATTACAGAATGCTTCATGCACAATTTGCTACTAAAGCTAGCTAATTCAAAGCCAAAACCAAATACCGATAACAGTTTGGTCAGAAAAGATTTAAAAAAATTGGAAGTATTGTGAACACTCTTGAAAATACAAATAATAAAGAGTAGAACTAGGGTGTTCCTAAGTTCACCAAGCCTCTTTGTGAACTCAACTCTAAAAGCTTTGAAATGACTTCAGACGATGAATCCAAACCGTTGACATCCTTCTATCTTATGAGTGATGCGTCTACATGTGAACATTTTAAAGTTTTGAATTAAATATAGTATAAAGTCAAGTGGTCAAAATTAGAAGGTTTATAAATTAATTTTAATGCATTCAATTTTTGGATGCCTTTTGATCACTTGACTCTATACAAAATTGATTTAAAATTTTAAAACTTTTGACCACTTGACTCTAAACAAAATTAATTTAAAATTTTAAAATTTTTGCATGTAGACGCATCACTCGTAAGATATAAGGATTTTAATAGTTTGGATTCGTCATTTAAAGCCAATCTGATGGGTTTTAGAGTTGAGTTCACAAAGAGACTTGGTGAACTTAGGAACACCCTAGTTCTACTCAATAATAAAATCACATCAAGAATCAATCCAGAAAAAAGCTTGCTAGGTGCAAATTTAGATAAAAGATCACCTAACCATCAAAACTAATCAGCAGTTACTCATCTTCATGAAGCATGAACATCTATTGCCTCCATACATAGCCTAATATTTCCAATCAATTCAGAGACCTGTTTACTGTCCTCACACATCAAACAATGACAAGTTTTCATTTCAAAATTTAGCATTGAAGTTAGAATTATTCAAAATATTTCTGTCAATGCATTTTTTGGGTATATCAGCATCCAAATTGAATGTAAAACAACAAGTGACTAAAGTTCGTTAACTATAATAATGTAATGAAAGTATAAAATGAATCACCACACATAAGACTTCTATAGCTGCAATAATTACCTCAGTGACAACCCAAAGCTCTCAATATGCTGGCATAATAACCAAACAATTTAGAAAGAACTTCTACAGCAAAACAAGGAAATAATAACCAAACATTCGCATTAGACATTCCATGAAGCTGATATTTTATGCATAGTAATCAAAATATAAATCCATTCTCCAAACAAAGAAAGTTTGAGAAAGATAATTTTTAGGGGTAGAAGGTTTTTGAAACTACAGAAAGTTGAGCTGGGATATAAGAGTCGCCAAATTGGAAGTCTGGTGTAGATTGTCATTTTTGTTTGGTGTTTGCTTTTTTGGTGGACGGTCAGGGTGGTAGGATTACCGGTTCATGCTTGGTTTATTCCATGAATATCTAATTTACAATACCTCATATAAAAGAAACATATTTACATAAAAAAAGCACAACAAAAGAATAATCCAAAAAAAGTGAAAATTTACCAAAATTATCAAACAAATTAATAAATATACATATTGACAAAGTAATTAAATTCATACAGAAGAAAATACATGGCACCAAATTTACCAAGCATAATTAATAAAAGAATAACCCAAAAAAAGTACAGACGGGCTAATATTCAACTCTTCTTCTATTGGTTTCTATTTCATGGAATTAAATAACCAACAAATCGTTTTATAGCAGCTAAAAAAGCACTACCTAAGCAATGTGATATTGAGATTGTATGTATACATGAAAGCAATCTCAGATAACCAATCAAAAATTGTTTGGTCATGAGTAAGTAAATATTACCAAACAAATATCTAGTTATATATCATACTTCTGTTCAAAGTTTGACACAAAAATTGTTCAACTGGAACATAAATCCTCGCAAAGTATTGAAATACAGTTAGTTATGAAGACCATAATCTAATAATCAATGTGAAAGTATAATAAGTACAATCCAAATTTACAATATATATTTAGTACTAGAAAGTATAGAAAATTAAAATTGATTTGATCCCTATTGAAGAACCATGAAGCTAAAATCATAGTGATAACTATTATCAGTCTAAAATAATCCTCTGCCTTTGTAAAGTTAAAATATGCTTTTGTTGTACTCCTCTAGTGACACAAACTTTCAGCTAAAACTATAATTTTTATGACACGAGATCAAAAACCAACTAAGACATCGGATTTCTACTTAACTAGTTTGCTACAGCTAATGGATGCCAAAATAAATTTACACAAAAGAAAGTTCCTTTAAAATAATCATCTATATGCGTAATAAGCTAAATTCCTTTTAAATAGAACTTGAGAAAGTTTTTACTCATTGTCTTATAAAGTAGGAAAACCAAAGAAGCACATGACCAAAAAATGGGTACGTAGCACATATTTGTTGAATAATTTTCAAAATTGTTTAGATGCAGGAACATATTTGTTGAATAATTTTCAAAATTGTTTAGATGAATCCTGCATCTTACTTGAGATGTACAATAGTACAGTCAATTCTTTTTAAAAAATTGATAATGGAGAGAAGGCTTTATTTGCAACAATTAAACAATACATGTGAAGTAACAAGAAGAGGGTAATAATTCATATCCAGCGAACAACCCATAGTAACCATCTTCAATCAAATTTCACTCATAAGCTATTTTTAAGTACTCCACAGAGACAGCTTGAAACACACAGCAACCATAGACTAGTAAGCAAACAAACAAGTCAAATTAGATTAGCCAGATCATGCAAGCAATAATTAAGGATATAATTTATTTATACCAATAGAACACAAGAAATCAAAGAAATTAAGGTAGCAGCAAAACACAACTAATAATATCCAACAGGGTACATTTTATGGCTATATATATGTTGATTGTATGTACAAGACGAATATAAATGCCAAATCAATATTTTATATAGTTATCAGGATGCAGGTTTATAACTTGTATATCTATGTCAGACACTGCAAACACAAGAAAATTGGAGGACAAAAATAAACAGATTCACACAAAAGGGAAATTAATCCTTATAAAAGGTCGACATATATTTTATGCTTACAACTTGAATTGACTAAGAAGGATGACAAGCACCAAAAAAAGGGAATTAGCAATTAAAACATATATAGATTGTAAGAATTGAAAGCATTAGAAAGGTAGAAACTGTTACCTGTTCGATCATTTGATAAAAAATTTCAATCTGCA
Source organism: Carex arenaria (assembly GCA_964058825.1). NCBI lineage: Eukaryota > Viridiplantae > Streptophyta > Magnoliopsida > Poales > Cyperaceae > Carex > Carex arenaria. The sequence goes on along the minus strand of CAXKVW010000439.1, from coordinate 142,715 downwards.
GATCTGAATAGAAGATGTGATGGATGTTACGCCGGCCAGGATGACAACCAGAAGGAGCACTCCAGTAAATAGCCATTACTAGAAGCATTTTTGACTAAGTACCAGCGTGCTCTCTCTCGTTGTCATCCAGCCATTATTACTTCCACATCCTAGCTTATTCCTTCCTTCCTTCCTTCCTAAAAATGCAAATAAACAAAATAAATTATAGTATCAGATAAAACTCACAAAGACCATATATATATATATATATATATATATATATAAGGGATCAAATTAATTAGGTTCCGACTTCCGAGCATATATACTTCCAATAAGATTTCCTTGGCTTGCTATAAAACTATATATAATAGATTCGAACTATATATGGAAAAATAACATATAAATAGGAGATAGAGGAGGAGAAAACAAACCAGGGGAATCGACGATTCAGATTCTGTTTGCTCGATCGCCTCATGGAATGAATTAGGTTTTCTTGTTGGGTAGTTTTATTTATAGATCGATTTAGCTAGATTCTAACATGTGTCGAGATATAGCTAGAGAGAGAATTAATATTCATCAAGAGGAAAGGGGAGATTGGTCGGCCACTAATCTAATCTAATCTAATCCAATCCAGAAGCAATGAAGGAGATATAGCCATATATATATATATATATATATAATAGACCGGGTTTAAATGCGTAAACGGAACACGCGAGCGAGGTTGTTTCTTTTCATAGGTTTATGAACACCTAATCTACGAAAGTACTACGGCAAAAATATTAAATTATAATTAATATCTTATCTTATCTTCTCTTCTCTGGACCGGGGTCCTCTTTGCATTAACTAGTTCTGTATTTAATAATTGAATTTTATGTATATCTTTAAAAAAAAAAAATTAATTAACCTATTCTCCCTCCAAATTTATTTATTTTTAAAATTTTAAAACTCATAATTTTTTTCTTCTTAAAATGTATTTCTAAATTTTTAAAATTTTCATGTTTATCATTTATTAAAAAAAATTAAAGATATGTAGAAACTGTTCAAATCTTCTAATTGATGTCTTTGTTGGAAAAAAAAAATGTTAATTTTCCTTCTTATGACAGGCACACACAAGCATATCTAAATGTCATTATTTATACAAACTAGTTAATTAGAAGATTTACAGCATGCTCTAAAAAAGAGTATATAAGAATAAAGAACTAGTCAATTAGATTTAGAAGACTTCGAGTGTGCTCGAAATGAGAGTACAGAACGTTTAACTCCAGAGAGCAAAGAGAGGGAAAGAGAACAAGCCCCTAAACATGCTTGACCAAAGACGTTCACCTACTCCAGTGCCAAATAAAAAAAATGAGAGGGAACAAGGGGGGAGATAGGGTGAATTTTGTATAGAAAGTTAGAAATTTAGTGCTTTTGTTCATCCTCGATTTGAGGTGAGGAAGTGAACTCGCGTCTTTTTCTTTCTATAAACTCGCATCTTTTTCTTTCCATTACACCCTTTTTTAGTGGAGCACACTCTAACACCTTATTTGGATGGAGAGTAGAGGAAGAGGGGGGAATTGTGAAAAAAACATAAGGAAATGAAATGGAATAGAGTGAAAAATAAATTTAATTCCTTACTATCTTATTTTTGTTTTGTTGATTAAAATTATAGAAGATTAATCAAATGTTTTTAGTACGTATATTTAACTTTCCAGTCTTCTTTTCATCTATTATATTTCAAATTGAGAGGGAAATCGATTCTATTAATTACAATCATGCAAGATTAAACATTTCCTCTCCCATGCTCCTCACCTCAGCTATAATTTTGTTAACTAAACACGATTCGATATGCGTCGAAACTAGAAAATATTTCTTTTATAAATTTTAACATGAAACAATATTCCAAGTAAAATATGTTAGTATTGTGTACGTAATTTTATGAAAATTAAAAAAAAAAAGTATATATAACCATCTCCAAATGATATTTCTAATTTTCCACAACGGTGTGTCGGACATTTTTATTCGCATGCTTTCTGCTTTCTAAGTTGCCATGAATATTTAACGCCTCAAAAGGAATTAATTCCAATGACGAGATTTCTGGACTGTTTTTATTAGAGCATAAATAATAGTCAATAATAATATATAATTACATCACTACGTTTTATTTTAATTTGATTGCACGTACAGATGAGATAATAAGCAAAGAATAACATGAAGATTATGTCTTCTCTCAAAAACATGAAGATTATGTGATAAAACTTATTATAACAACAAACAATAATAACAACATTATTTTTTAACAAAAATAACAACTTTATTAAGTAAAATACAAAAATAAAAATATAATAATACTAAATACTAAAATAGTAATGTTAAACAACTAATAAAAATGATATGATGATAATCATGATAACAATAACATTAGTACCAATAATAATAACAATAATAATGAATACAAGTATAAAGGGATTAATGTCCTCTAAGGTGCTGCACAAGATTCTCCTCACTTTATGGTTTGAGATTTATTCTCAGTCCGTTTGAAATTCGGACTAGCGTAGGAGGCAGTATTTTTTAGCTTTGAGATTTGTGTTGAGTTAAGAAGAACGGCCCGGATCCACTAATTGTAAAAGATTCCCTTTCAAGTACATGGGAGGATGTGAATTCACTATAACGTTTACGTGTGAGTTTGTTAGTACCACTCTTTAGTATCTCGTTACATTTTAATAAGAAAGTAACGCACTTGAATATGCATTTTTTGTTCAATCAATGTTGTAAATAACGGTATGCGCTCGTCGAACGGACAGAAGATCGTTAAGTGATTAAAATCGGTATGTAGCTAATTAGTTGAATTTTGCGGTTAATTTTGTGTCTTCATTAAAATTATGTGTATATACTTTTAAGGACCCTGATAATTATCCCCACAGCACCATCCCCCAATATCTCCCCACTAAAATCCAAAAACTATGAGGTTCCGATCATTTGAATATTTAAATGTAAGGTAGTATTTAACATATTTCATTAGTGTATTTATCATGTTTTGAGTAAGTATTAATATATGTGAACATGTGTATTAATCTCTGTCTCCAATAGAGACAAAAGTGTGTCCCTGCACAAATTGACACATTATATCTGTATCATCCCCGCACTAGGTCCAAAGCTTACTATGGGCGACTGCTAAAACATTAACAAGAACAATAGTATTTAACATGTAGCATTGATGTATTTATCTTGGATAGCATAAGTATTAATTTCTATGAAGAGAAATGTATTTACGTACGTAAAAACTGTTCAAATTGTATCCCCGCACTAATTTTCTTAATTTCTCTGTTTCGTCCCTACACTATGGGAGATCACTAATTGGGGTCAAACTTCCTGGACCAACCTTTCAATTTTTTTTTATAAATGTTTTAGGGGCCAAACTTTAACGGCCAAATACTTAATAAAAGAAATATTTATCCCTAATCTATGTAGTATTTAATTATCTTTCAGTTCAAGTATCAATCCAGTATTTATCCATTGGACATAGTAGTGTTTATCCATAATTTCTTTATAGATTGCACTATTTATCCTTAGACAATTAAGTATTTGTCTTTATGCATAGTAAAAATTTATCCTTAAAATTAAAGTATATATTTTTTGATATTGGAGTATTTATTATTTGATATTGAAGTATTTATCCTTACAAATTACATTAGTTATCACTATGGTAAATACTCCAGTTGAAGTATCAATGCAGTATTTATTCAGACTAAGGAAAGATCGATGCATGGATGATGCGGGGACCAGACTAATTTAATTTAATTTAATTTAATTAAGATAGTTAATTGATGTTGGAAGTATGCTAATTAAGGTAGTTTATTAATGTGGGGAGGGTGCGGGGATGGAAATAGAGGACTAATATAATTATTCTACTTTTAATTATTAAAAATAATTAATTTAACTGATAAAATTTATCAAATAAATTTATTTTAACTTAGTTTCTCTATTAGTTAATAAAATTTGATAAAATTATCATTTTGAAAAACTAAGATAAGACAAAGAAAAAACAATAATAAAATGACTAATTAGTCGTATAAACTAAAACGGATAATTCATAATAATTTAATAACCGTGAACTATTAATTTAACTAAAGGACCAATTTTTACACCACTGATTCAAATAATAAAGGTTCCTTATATTAATTGCGTCAATTCTATTTTTTTCTTTTGGCATTTAATTAAAGTTACAGAAATGATTTTCCTTCCTGCATGCACCGTCATATACAAAGGTTTCATTTTGATCGAAGTACGTATACACAGTTATTCTTCAATGTTCCTTATAATTTTCCGATCGACAACACTATTTAATTGGATATGTTTGATTGCAAACTAAGAATACATCAGAATAGTCAAATTAAAAATAGTTGTAATTTGTCTTATTAGAATAATCAAATTTCAAAACTCTATAAAAAAAATTAAATTATTTATTCTAGCTATTCTAACTAGTGTTCTAAATAGCTAGCTATAGCTTTTTCAGACCATGAAACTACGTTATGAGATAAAAGTGCGTTATTACAGCTACGACTGTTATAGCTGTAATAGCTGACCGTTTTTACCGCTATGCTACATTGATTTTTTTTGCAATTTATATGGGGTTCTGTACTTCTGTATATATTTTTGATACCACATGATCTGCTATAATAAGTATGCTAAACCGAACTATATGTTTTTGTTCCTATTTGTAATTTAGTCTCTCATTCTATATCGGAAAATATTTAAATATTAATTCTTCTTTTTGTTTTTTCTTCGTATAGTATTCACCTGTAAAATTATAGCTGTTCGTTTCAATGAAAACTTTTTAATTATTATAATATATAAAATATTCAAATAGGTATACTGACTTTATTTCACTTATAAAATTAATTGCTCTTTGTCTATTATAATCTGTAATACTATGAAGTATGAACTATTAAATAATGTTACCTTGTATATCCTTTTTTTTCCTTCTTATTTGCATGATTGAAAAAAAATATATAGACTTATATCAGTTATCGTTTAGTTATTAACTCATTTTTTCAATATTGATCATGTTGATAATTAGTAGAAATATAGACTACAAATTTTGAAAATTAAAAAAATATTATGTATGAAAGCTTTCGCTATAATTGCGCTATTTGCTATAGCTTTTTTTTTTTGTCTCCTCACTATACTGCTATAATCGCTATTTAGAACCTTGATTCTAACTCAATCAAACACTAAATAGACTATTTCAAATAGCTTAATCTTAAAAATAACACATTCTCAACACCACCAAACATACTTTTGGTAATGGAGAAGAAAATTACCAAGGAGGGTGAAAAAGAACAAACTAGAGTTTTTAATAAGATAAAGGATTACTTCCGGTTCGTAATGTCAAGATCAAGCTTGGAAGTACGTGCTTAGCAATGTAATGAAATAAAAGTAATTAATTGTGTGCCTCAAGAATATTGGTGGATCTACACTTAGTTCAGAAGTGCTAATTAAGTTATTTCATGATTTTAAAAATTTTAATTACATAGGTTGAAATTTAATTAAATCTTTATTTTCTTAAAAAAATTATATAGTTTAGTACTCTTTATAAAATATTAGATGTGTGTAGTCTAGTGGTTAAGATTTTATTTTGTGCTTGAGAGATTTTGAATTTAAATTCACACCGCGCATTAAAGTGTTTTTATGTATTTGGGATAATTCAAATTCAAATTCTTAACTCTCCTGAACTGGTCCTAGTCCGCGCATTAAATTCACACCGCGTGTATTTGATTTGAGAAAAGATAAAAGGAATCTTAATTATAAGAAAAACAAAAAGAGAGAGAGAGAGAGAGAGAGAGGTGTCGTTAAGGCAGGGGACAAATAAGCCGCTTAAACCCCAGGAAAAGGGTACCGGGTCCTCGTAGCGGACGGTACGATTCTAATTTGCAAATACCGACCGCTTTTCTCCATTTATGCACAGTAAAAACAGAGGATGTTACTTACACACGTGTCGACTTGTGGAGCTCTCCCTGATAGTTGATAGTGCTCGTAAGTCCGGCATTTATTTTTCGTAACCAAAAAATTAAATAAAGTAATATTAATAACTGAATTTTTTTTTTTTTTACCCATAACCAAACCGCCTCCCCGTGAGGCGGTCTACCCTCATACCAAACCGTCCTCCGTGGGGTGGTCTACCCTTGGACCAACCCGCCCCTCCGGGGGGCGGTCTACTTATTATTATTTTTTTTTTATAAAACCGGCCACCCTCTTTCTCTCTAATGTATTTGTTATTATAATTGTATTGTATTTGTATTTGTATTGTATTTTTTTCTAATCTATTTGTTATTGTATTGTATTTTTTATATTTGGTATTTATTGTATTTGTATATTGTATATTGTTATTTTCTATTTATTTATTATTTCTATTTTTGTAATATTGTATTCTATATTGTTTATATTTTGGATACGAGGGATTTTATGATTTGTTATGTCAAGTGAATAGTCAAAAACATAAGTGAACAAAATAATCAAATAACATCTGATCAGCATAAAATATAGAAACAAAAACAAACTGAATAAAATCACTAAACAACGTCTGATCAACATAAAATATAGAAACATAAATATAAAAATAGTACTGTCAGGTCTACAATATGAAATATAAAAACCTAGCGACGACGACCGGACAATGACAATCTGGGAGGCGCCTCGCACGCCCTCGGCGGCTGCACACGCGTCCTTTGTCGCTGCACACGCCTCCTCTGTGGCTCTGGAGGATCCTCGTCATCAGAATGATCCACATGCATGTCCTCCTCGTCATCAGAATGATCTACATGCATGTCCTCCTGCATAGTGCCCGTGGATCGTCGGTATGAATCGAGCCATGGATCATACTGAGTAGCCTGCGATGGACCCGTCTCCCATGGATCGGTCTCCCAGTCTCCAATATACGTGCTCGGGGGCTGTGTCCCGAACATAGGAGCCTCCCAAGCATCAGTGGGCTGCTGTGCCCCACTCCCACTCGCTTCGTGCTCGTGCTGCCTAGGGGGTGGCATCGATGGTGTGGCTCCGATGAGATCCTCTACACCGGTGGCGGTGAGGCCAAAGTCTGCCGGAGTGAAAGTGGGTTCGGCACACCATACAGGGTGACCATCCTGCAGTTAACTTATAATGTTAGTTTTGTATTTATGAAAATAACTAAAATTTAATTTATACAGAGACGAACTAACTTACCTCGCCAAGCTGCACCGGCACATTATATTTATTATAGTAGGCGTGCCATTTCTTGTTGTCAAGCACCCAATCGTGGAACGCCCAATTGGGGTTGTCTTCTGCAACATTTGAGTTGAACTTCTTAAAAACACACTTTCAAAACAAAATTGACGTGTATGAAAAAATAATTTAACTTATAATACCTTCGGGTGCTAGTGGTAGGTCATCGTCGTATACGAGGACCCGCTCTCGGCTTGACTCGTTCGGAGCTGGTGAGTCTTTCTTAATCTCACGCCAATTGATGTTCTCACCAGCGTCGTGCAACATGCCAATGAGGCGCCCATCGAACTGGGAATCCTCGACGATTGGAGCAGTGTGATGCAGCATAGTACACCCGAACGCCCGAAAACCTTTTTTCGCCATTCACACCAAGCTGTGTGCAACTCCTCGGATCCCCCCTAGTACCTGTGCATAACGATTAGAAAGCGAGTTATATGGAAAAAACAATATTACAAATAATCTTTATTACTTACCGTTCGAGTATTGGTCGGGCCCCACGGCAAATGGGTCTTACTCTCGTCACCCATCATTCTCCGCCGAAGAGCATCACCGTAGTCGCCCTATAAGTACACCGAAGTCATGCACCACCGCTGGTACCAGACAATATACCGCAATGCCTAGGGTCCCGCCCCCAAACTGACATCTGTCGGGTCAGGCGGAGCCCACAAGTGGTTCTCAGACGCGCAGGCAATCCTGTAGTGGAGTAAATGGTGGGTGCTCCAATCCACCTCTTGATTTTTATGGAAGGTACTGCAATTATAAGTCAGTTAGATACAATTTGTGAAATAATATCAATATTGAGTGTGTATTACTTACTTGTGCAACTTCTCCGTCTCATCCTCACCAAGTATCGGGTCATCAGGGATGAAGGCATCGAATCCGAACTGACGAGGCACCCGATCAGGATAGTGATACTCAACCATCCAGTAACAAACGATTGGACCGCGGTACAAACTGAGATCCCTCTGTTCCATCGTCAATGGACAGAAAATACTTGCCCGGTACCACGACCGATACGGGAACCAGTCAACGTTTGTCTGGTGCAACATCTGGAGCTGATTCCGGACGTAGGATATACCCGCTGTCCCTCCCCTCGGCGTATTCTGGTAGCGGTGGCGGCTACCCCATATGGTACCGTATGGGGGGCTTTTGTTGATGTCTTTGCTCTTTTGCCACTTCACATTTGATGGAATGATGGGTTGGCATACTGGTAGGTGCGACCAGGACCACTGCTACAGCAGAAGGAGTGGCTAATTGAACTGCTAGTTGTCTCTCTGAAATTTGAGATGTGTATTAGTTATTATCAAATTTAAAACAATCGTAAAAACATTAATTGATTAAGAATTACCAGACAAGCGTGACACAGTCCTCTGTACAAACATGCAAGCACGGCTCCACCCCAGTTCCACCGCGATGGCTTATCGAGTTGCTCCAGCTGCTGGAGAAACATAATCGGAACCGAGTCGCCACTAGAATCAACGAACATCGTGGTACCACATAAGTCAAGCACGAATATCCTAATGTACCTACAGTTTGAAGAGTAAGTAAATAACTGTTTATTTTTTATAAAACTAATTTTAATGTAATGTAATGGATTTTGAAATTACCTCTTGACCTTCTCCACGTCAGTCGTCCATGGAGTAATGGCAATTTCGGTGGCATATTGGCGGAGAGCCTTCAGACTGATGCAGTACTGGGAGAACCGCTCCACTCCTTCCTCACCCTTTGGCTTGAGCTTCTTTGCCACCCCCTCCACATGCACACCCAACAGCTCTGGGATCAACGTCTGGAGTACATGATGATCCGAGACACCCCCTATCGGATTGCCATCGATCTGCAGACCCCATAAGGCACTCACGTCCTGTAGGGTCACTATCATCTCCCCCACAGGAAGATGGAATGAATGGGTCTCAGGTCGCCATCTCTCCACGAGACCGCACATGAGTGCCTGGTCAATCCGCAGTGGTTGTTTCATCGTGCCTAACTGGTACAACCCGAGGTTCATGAGATACCGATCCACCAGTGGATTTTCGATGTACCGTACCTCCGGCTAGCGGTGCCGCACCGTCAACATGGTCTCATCCTGCATTTTTTCAATGTTTTAGACCAGTGGGACTGAATAACTATATGTTTGAAACGTAATTTTTGCATTTTCTTTGAATAACACAACGTACCTCCATCGATGCAAGTGAGACACGGTGACGTCTATGAGGGACCACCACAGGAGAGGACTGAACGTATCTGCACGATGTGGTGCGGCATCTCCTGTATCGACACCCTCCGCAGTGGGGCTCTCTGTGCTACCACTAGTATCAGCGTGAGCCTGCGAACTCTCGCCGGTCTTCGACGTATCTCGTGATCGCCCACGTCGAGGTCTAGTCATGCTGCATTTCAAAATATCAAGTTTAAAAAAATAAAACTCGTAATCCAATCAAACCTAATTTCAATAAAACTCGTAATTTCTAACAATTCATGCAATTTTAACCCCATGCAATCAATTTCTAACAGCTCCAAACAATTATAACAATTTCAATCAATTTCTAATAATTCCAATCAAACAATTTCTAACAAGTTCAATTAAATAATTTCTAACAATTCCAATTAAATAATTTCTAACAATTTCTAACAATTCCAATCAAACAATTTCTAACAATTCTAATCAAACAATTTCTAACAATTCTAATCAAATAATTCTAATAATTTCAATCAAACAATTCTAACAATTTCAAACAACTAATTTCTAACAACTCCAAACAATTCCAAACAATTTCTAAAAATTCCAAATAATTTATAAACAAGTTAAAGAAATAATTTATAACAATTTCTAACAATTTCTAACAATTTCTAACAATTTCTAACAATTTCTAACAAATCCCGTAATTCGATTAATTTCTAACATTTTCAAACATTTCTAACTGTTTCTAACAACCGTAAACAATTCCAATCAATTTCTACCAAATTCAATCACAACAATTTCAAACAAATCCCGTGATTTGTAATTTCAAGCAAATCCCGCAATTTCTAACAATTTCATATAAATCCCGCAATTTCGAACAATTTGTAACAATTCCAAATAATTTAAAAAAATTCCAAATAATTTATAAAAATACAAGCAAATAATTTCATACCCGAAAACGAAAGCAAAGCGACGGCGCGGCGGCGGGGTGGAGCTCCTGTGGAGAGAGGAGAGGGAGGCCGAGAGTGTTTCACAGTGGTCGGAATGGCCGGAAATGGAGGTTTCCGGCGGCAGAGGAGAGGGGCGGCAGTTTGGGGTAGGGTTTGGGCGGTTTGGGTAGAGAGAGAGAGAGGTGGCCGGTTTTATAAAATAAAATAAAAAAAAATAAGTAGACCGCCCCCCGGGAGGGCGGGTTAGTCTGAGGGTAGACCGCTCAATGGGGGGGCGGTTTGGTCTGAGGGTAGACCGTCCCACGGGGGGCGGTTTGGTTATGGGTGATAAAAAAAAATCGGTTATTAATATTACTTTATTTAATTTTTTGGTTATGGAAAAAAAATGCCGGCTCGTAAGTCGTAAGCGCAGTGAGTGAGTGAGGAGTCGAAACGTGTCGGTGTCTGTAGGATCTCAACGAGCAAAGGGTATACTATACGTGAGTGAAATGCCCTTGTTAGAGAATAGAGATTTTTTTTTTTTTTTTTTTGAAAAAGTGGAATTTCCACCGGTTTCATTACGAAACAATGTTTGTACAAAACTTAATAAATCGTGCATAGCACCTAAAATCCACTTATTCTAAACTAAAGAGAGAGAAATATCAAACTAGCAACAAAAGCAAACTAGCACAACACAAAGCAAAGAAGAGAAACATAATCCAAGAGATCAATCACTAATGTCAAGCAAACTAAGTGAAGAGGAGGACCCAGTATCCACCAAAGACCAATCAGGAGACGACAATCCAGCGGCCTCCTCAATGGCTTCAGAGAACTCTCTATCAGACACGGCGAACCCATGAGTAGGGGCCCCGTCTGTACCCTGTGAATCCGAATCCGATAGAACAATCAAGGGGCCTAAATGAGTTAAAGGAGAAACATTGAAATGCATAATCAATGATAATTTAAAATATGAGTTATCTAAACGAGATTTACACCAAAAAGAAGTCAAAGCAATAATGGAAGATGCTACCGAACTAATAGTAGGTATTGGTGCATTATGAAAACAAATCTTATTTCTGGTTAACCAAACAATCCATAAAGTGGCAGCTCTAATTAACTCAACTAATAAGGAATCCTTTAGAGGAATCCAATAATCAAAATGTCAAAGTTCTGAAACCTGAGTACAATTAAAAACGAAATTGTTATGATTACCGAGCCAAGACCATAAGGTTGTGCCACTGTCGCTTTCGGATAAATCAATGTACGATGGATGAGCTGAGTTAATTAATGAGAAGCGTCCTTTTGCTGGTGACTGGTGAGAGCGGTGAGTCTGGTGACGGGACAATGACATGTCTATGTCTTCTTTTCTTTCGGTCCCGTGCCTCCTGACTCCTGTAGCGCTCATTTTTTTGCTCTTATCCTTTCCCCTCTTTACTCTTTACTCTTTACTCTTTACTCTTTAGGTACTAGTATCAAATGAGAAAAATAAATATATAATAAATGGTTAGAAAAATAAGTCATTGATAATGTTTTTGTTTTGCTAATTTTAATAATGTCAACAATTTTTTTGAAATATAAAAACAGTAATATATATATATATGAGTGAGCCTATGGTAATATGCATATCACGGATGGGTCCGTGATACGATTCAATATCTTCGTTTTCAAAGTTCTAACGGTCGATCCGAACCGTTCAATATGTTTTCCATATGAATATGTACTTGCCGATCAAATTTTACATTTTTTAGAATTTTTTTACTATTTTTTCAGGTAGGCAGAAAATCACTGTTTTTGGATGGTCCAGAATTTTCGAATCAAGTGATTTTATACCTATCTAAAAAAATAGTAAAAAAATTCTAAAAAATGTAAAATTTGGTCGGCAAGTACATATTCATATGAAAAACATGTTGAACGGTTCGGATCGACCGTTAGAACTTTGAAAACGAAGATATTGAACCGTATCACGGACCCATCCGTGATATGCATAGTACCATAGGCTCACTCTATATATATATATATATATATATATATATATATATATATATATATATTGTTTGTTTTATAGGTTAGTAGTGTATCAATTATTTGATATTCCACTAAATATCACTAGATATGAATAATTATCAATTTTATGCTATTTGATGAATGATGATACTTGTATCAATCTTCCCTATTTTTTCTTATATAATGGTGTAGAATAAGAGGTGGATCCAGAATTTGTTAATTTGAGGACGATAAGAAAATATATAGTGAATTGGCTTCAAATTTATAAGCTAATAGAATACTACTTCAACAATAATATTGTAACTTATAATTTTCGATGCTCCGACTTATCATTTTTAATATTATAACTTATAATTTTAATTATCAATCACAATTCAAATAATTTATTCTATTTTTAATCATAATTTTGACCCAAATTACAAATTAGGATTCTCGAGAGGCAAAAAAAAATAACGGGGGTGGCTGGACTTGTCAAACTTGATACACAACTCTATAAAGTACTGATTTCAAGTCTGACAACTAATCTAAATTTTTATTTTCTTTAGATCTGATGCTAGTTGTTCATTTTTACACTACTCTAACGGGGGTGGCATGGATCTTTTGTATGCATTGCCAATAGCATCCATTATTTTTACCTCATCCCAATTAATTTACAATGATTATCTGACTATTTATAGTGGATAATGCTAAATGAATTTTCTGCACCATGTCAAATAAAATAAACCCAAATTTCATACATTTAGGTGGCCCTGCTGTCAATTACAATCCCAAAAGCGTTTCTCAATCTTCGTCTAATAAACCTGTAACCCACAAGGAGAAACGAGTGAGAAATAATAAATTATTTCTTAGTGCTGATTGCCACTCAGATTATTGGATTTGAAGGAAATCCATATTTAGAATAAAATCACCGCACGAGAAATTAACAGTTCATTTTAAAATGACGAATGCAAATGCTCAATAATAATATCCAATTGAACAACAAAAATTCCATAAATAAATCAGAACTCTAAGAATTATTTGAGTTTGGGTCTAAATACTTTAAACCATAAAGTCTTATAACGTTTGGTTTCTTACCTTTACAATTTATAGTTTGATAACACTGACATATACCACAATTGCCAAAATAAAATAAAATATACTTGAAGATTTAAAAAAAAAAAGAAGTTTGTGTTTAATGGGCTTTTGACAATAGCTTAATTCTTTGGTTGTTTAAACTTCAAATTATCAAAGCTCACGAGTCATGACCATGATGCTCATCTCACTTTAACATCAGACACATGACTGCTTTTATAGTGCAACTCTCATTAAATTATATATTTGATCTTTTGATAAATATTTTTTTTTCTTTCAAAATTATATATAAAATTAGAAGTTGTATAAATTAAAGAAGCAGTTAATTAATGCAAGATATTAATTGCGTCATGCTAATGCATGTCTAATAATAAAATAATAAAATAATTGAGATCGACTGATACAAACTTGCATATAATTAATTACCCAAATATTGTACTGGTAACAATTGACTATTATGATAATATTAATTGTATCCGAATCAATCTCATAATTAAGACGGGTATATATATATATAAATATAGTTGCACAGATGGAATTAAGTAGTCGTTCTCGTCCCAAGACGCCTTGGTGAAATCCAGTTGGACGTTGCATATCCATCATCCTTCATTCGACCCCAAAAACGGCACTAATTAATTCCCATTGCTTGTCTTGCCAATTTGCCATACGGTGAGGTTATACGGGCAAGAGAAGCGACAGATCGATCGAATTGCAGCAAGGAGGCTGGCGATGATAAATTAACCTCATAATAGAGAATCTATTTATATAAATTAAAGTTAATCTTAAATAATAACGTTCGGATTCGATATATAGAGAATGAGTCTGACTCTGATTGATCCTGATGATGATGTCTTTTAATTTATATATATTTTTTCAGCGTTTTTTTTTTTTTTTTTTTTTTTTTTTTTAATTTTGCATTTCAATTCAGTATTGTATTTCTGTTGGTAGATACTAACTCTGTAACTACCCTTTTATCAATTAATGAAATATGGGCAAGACCCTTATTTTTCCTCAAAAAAAATTTATGCACTGACTTGCTGTTTCTTTTGTGCATTTTAATAGTACGTACTATACACTACAGGGTCTCTGGTGCTTAATTTGAATTTCTACTTTGCTATTTTATGTCAACTTAATTTAATTAGTTCTTCTCAAATCTGATGTACGTAGTAGGTGTTTTTGCCCGTTCGAATTGTATAAGGTTTGATATATATATAGTTCTATATATGTTTTCTAATTGCAACTCTATCTATCGGATGTATTACATGTTACTTCTTAATTAGAACTACATATAATATGTATTGTATTTGCAGTAGGATCGATGTGGCTTTAATAAAAATTGGTGGATTTATCTACTATTATTAAAAAAAAAAATGATGAATTCGATAAGTATGTGAGTTTTTATAATTTTAAAGAATAAATATGTAATTATTAATTTTGAAGGAAGAAATACATAATATTGAAACTTTTAGGAGATACATGAACTTCCCCCTCTTTTTTCTTTTAGCACATTTTCACTACTGATTGAATTTCAAACTCAATCTTTTTTATGTCTTGTTCATAAGTATGATATGATTATTCGGAAAAGTATTCAAATTAGAAAAACTGCACATATTTCGAAAACTTCTATAGTCATTTGCAATTGAATGAAATATTGAAAATAATAAAGATCAGACTTAGTTTTTTTTTTTTTTTTTTTTTTTTAATTTTAAGAAAGTGCACTGAACCATACTTATTGAAACGATTTTGTTTGAACAGTGTATCTTTGAAAATGCCCTTTGTTATTATAAATTTGGTTTAATTTAGATTCTCTAAGTACGTGCTAATTAATGTTGAATTTTGAGTAGTGTATACATTGACTAGCACTACCTGCTGCATGTGTTGCGCCGATATTTAGAATGTTTTACGGTTTAGTAAATTTGTTGACATGACTACTGACTTTGATCATACAACAAACTGTTACATATATAATATAATTTGCACGGATGCGCATGTGTGTGTGTGTGTGTGTGTACCTTTTTTTTATTTATTTATTGTAAATTTCCAAGGAACGTTATTACTCTTCGTGCTAAACAACGTACTTTGCTTTCGCTCCAACAAAGTACGACCAAGGCATGCCTACGGGCTACGGGCTATAATAAAAAAAAAAAAAAAAAAAAAAAGTAGGACCAAGGAATAAGCTGAAAAGACATCACGCCCGTACAAAATTAAAGCACCGCTCTATTGATTTTAGCCGTCCGATGCTCAGCTCAGTAAGGCAGTAAGGCAGTAAGGCAGTAACCATCCCAACTCCGAAGGCAGCTTAATTTATATTTAAAATTAAATTAACTAGGTAGGGTACCTTCGATCTTCCATTGTACAATTTGTACTGCTAGTCTGCTAGTCTGCTAGTCTGGTGAATTGATTGTGATCGTATATTTGCTATACCTAGTAACAGTAACCTACCTATTAATTCACCTATCCATGCTCTATGACTATGACTATGACTATGACTATGAGAGCTACCTATAACTCCACCTGCTATACTCTAGCACATGGCAAAGTATTGTCGTGGTTTTAAAGGATATTTTATTTCCATTTTTATTTTTATAATTTTTTTTTTTTTTACTGGAAACAAGATAAGATAGATTATTCTCTTTCTTAATTTCATAATTTGCATGCCTTCTCCTCTCTTCCACGGTTTAATAAATTAAGTCCGGCCCCATTAGAAAGAGAAGAGGTTAATTAATGACACCCAACAATTTCGGTCACATTGATTGTATTTGTAATGTACGTGACCTGACCTTTAGACGTGGTATATATATTAATTGGTTCAGCTTCGATCGATCGGCTTCTATTTGAGACCCATCGAATCGTTAATTAATTTGTTCACATTCATTTATTGATAAAGAAAATAATGTCTAGCTTAATTGTATCCAACAAATTCCTTAATTTCATATCATTTTTTTTATGCCACGTTACTTACTTGTCATTTTAACCAATTAAGTACGTACGTCCGTATACCCCGCGAATATAAATTTTATTTATGCGCATAATGCCAATAATATTTAACCCACCTTAACTTCCTACCTAGAGCCCAATTGAAGATATATATATATATATATATGCATAATGTTAAAGCTATCCATCATGATGGTTAGGCCTTTAATTAGGATTTGCAAATCTCGTAATTAATTTACTGCAAAACAAAGAACATTTTTAATACATGTCTACTTTTAAAATTAGGACAATAATATGTCACTTTTTTTTTATTACATGACGCGTACGCCATCAACTTTGAATTATTTTATTTTATATATATATATATATATCACTTTTTTTTATTAAATAACCCTCCATATGACAAATCGAACTCGAAATCTAAATGAATGGAGCACACATTAACATTATTATACCCATTTACTTTTGTGATACTATAGAAAGGAGCCCACTAATCATGTGGACTACAAAACTTAAAAGGACAATAATTAATACGTCGAGTTTCATGATTACCTATATATGGTTTGTTTGAAATTAAACAATAGGCAAGGTAATTAATGAGCAAGTTAACTAATTTTAAAAATACAACTGCGCGCAGTATAAGCACACATGATGATAAAATGTTATTTATTTTACAGAGATATATATATATATATTTAATTTTTGTAAAAGAACATGTAAAAAAAATAGATGTTGGTTGCCGGAGTTAACATAACCATTTTTTTTTTTATATTTAACCTTGGAATAGTGACTAATTAATATGAAATACGCTAAGAATTAATTATTTGTCAAATACAAATATTACAAGGTTGCATGGGAAATTTATGTATAATTTATTGATCTGAGGAAGATATATATATAGAGTTGGGCTATGGTACTCTATAGAGTAAAATGGGTTGGTACTCTACGGTACTATATTTTCATTTTAAAAATTCAAACACCCGATCCGAACTGTTGAACATGTTATTCATATTGAAATGTGCTTGGAGACCAAATTTTATATTTTTTGGAATTTGTTTTCTATTTATTAAGCCACTTTGAAAATCACAGATCTGATCGTCCAGAAATTTTTAATGTTTTTTTACTGTTCACAGCGGATCTGAGATTTTCAAAGTGGCTTAAAAAATAGCAAAAAAATTCAAAAAAATGTAAAATTTGGTCTCCAAGCACATTTCAATATGAAGAACATGTTCAACAGTTCGGATCGGGTGTTTGAATTTTTAAAATGAAAATATAGTACCGTAGAGTACCAACCCATTTTACTCTATAGAGTACCATAGTCCATCTCTCTCTCTCTCTCTCTCTCTCTATATATATATATATTACTGCTTCAAAAGTAAGGTACCCTATATATCAATATAAGCTAACCTATGCCTTTGTTCACCATTTGTCATTTGCTTGGCAACAGAAGACAATCCATCTCTGTCATTTTGAACTGATGTTACTATATTATTGAATGAGAAAGAATAATTAATGCTCCAAAATCAGCTGCTTTGGTATAATTAACAATATTTATACAAAAAAAGAAGAAGATGTGTACATTTGAATAGTTACAATTTTCTGACAAAAGGCATTGATTTTAAATATTAATATTAAAACAAATTTAATGAATAAAGATTTTCAAACATATGATCATAAAACTGACATTAATATCTACTTTAATTAAAAAGAAACAAAAAAATAATCTGACGATTGTATTGTAACGTTTCTTGTATGAATATTGTATATTGTAATGTTTCTCATATGTATATCATTTGGTTTTCTTATGCAAGAAAATATGTTGTTGGTGTGAATTGAATCTAAGCTCTTCACAACCACAAAATAAACTCTAACCACTAAAACTACAAATAGACATCTAATATTTTACGAGGGAGGCTGGACTATATAAAATGTTAAAAAAAATTAAGATTGAATTAAATTTTAATATAAATAAGTAATATTTTAAAATTATAAAAATAGTTTAGCAACCGTAAGATTGAATGTAAATCTGCCCCTACTGCTAGTCCAACATGTGTGAATTGATCCAAACAAAATCAATATTAAAATAAAACCCCTCCATCATTCAACACAAAATTGAATTGGACAAAACCCCTCCATCCAACTCTGCCAAAATCTATAAAAAATAAATATTAAAATAAAAGGTAGAGTACCTTCCAACTAATTAAAATAAGAGAACTTACAATGCAACCTTGATCATGAGCCTAAATTCATTGTACCAGATTTCGGACTTCATTTTTTGGTTAATATCAAATTTCAAACTCTTAGTTGTTTTCTTTTGTTGTATTGTATTGTATTGGGTATTTTTAAAAAAAATTACAATTTATAACTCCAACTTTGCAAATGCATTTTCAGGGATTAAAAAAAACATAAAAAAAAGAAGAAGAGAAGTTCAAATTGTTTCTAATTTCAATTTCCTAGCTTAAAATTCTCTAGCATGCTGTTATCAAGAAAAATTCTTTAGCATGCACTAAACATGAATTAAAGTACTTTTGCTTAAAAATTTAAAGGAGGTGGAATTTTAAGATTTGAGTTTTTCCTTCCAAACGAGGTTACCTAATAATCATAAATTTGAATAATTATGTCCTAATATAAGTTACAAATTACGATATAAAGTAGGATGCAAATTCATAGATGAAGAAAGAAGTTCCAATTAAATTCATTCGCATGGTAACAAAAGACATATTTCGAAAATAAGCAAAAATTAAATAATAAAATGCTAATTTTTATTGCTGTTGACTGCCTTTTCAAAACTAACAATCTATTGTAATGAAACAATAGATCTACTATTTAACTGTGCAATCAAGCAACCAATACAAATAATAATACAGTGTATAAAAATATGAAAAGAAAAAAAGACATGAAAATTATCAGTATAAACAATCTTGAAAACTAATTTAGAGTCGAAACTTCTTTTTGCGAAAACCAAAGTTTCTATAAGCTATCGTACTAAAATTTCTATAACTCAGCACTTTCTTTTTCCGAACCACAAATAATTATCTTAAGCTTTGAATATTTCTATAAGCTTCGAAATGGAAAATGATCGCTGAAGGAAAAGAATGAGTTGATGGAAATCATCAGCATGAGCGGTCTAGGAAGCAAATACAAAACTCTCTCAAATTATTGAGAAAATAATAAGAGTTAGTTTCCATAAACCCTCATGCTAAAAATTACCACCAATTTTCACTTCCTTTCCTCAACCATCAATATTTTTTCAACTCTATTCTATTTTCTATTTTGTTTTGATGGGAATAAGTTTGAGGAGCAAAGGTGTTTATATAGATGAATGAAAGGTAATTTGGTAATATCACTTGACAATATGTCCATTGTTTAGTTATATTCGATGTATTGTTTTATTAAATGATTGCAGAAATTTTCTAATAGATACATTGAATTTTTTATTGATGTTAGTTCAAATTCAATAAATAAAGATTTACTAAAGATATACTCATCCAATGGACATTAATGATTTCCATATCTCCTTTATAATATTTCTCATATATATTATTGTCTTCTAGAAGTACAATAAGATCCTCTCAAGTGCATACAACGACTGATTCTTCAAGTGTGAATTGTTTATAATGACTTAGTATTGTTGAACATATCAGAAATAAAAATCAAATGACACATAAAAATGTAGACGAATAAAATAGATAATGAATAAATAATATTTCGGGTCAAACTTCAAATCGATGATAAATGGATACTACATACAAACTTTCATTTTAGTATGTAATTGGCTCATTTTATTCCGATTTTTTTATTAATAACTCCAAAAAAATAATATTAAATATACCTTCAAGAATATATATTTTTTTAAAAGTGCCCAAACATTCCAAATGATATCGGTTCAATATGGATACCAGACCGCCCCTCAGGAAGGCGGTCCACTACTCAACATAACCGCCCGCCAAAGGGGCGGTTTGGTATATTTTTTTTAGTGTTTTTGTTTTATATTTTTGTTTTATGTTTTTGTTAATATTTATATTTTTTTTTATGTTTTTGTGTGTTTTATTTTACATTTTGTCATAATCCAATATGTTCTAAGGTTTTAGCGAGTAGACGTCAAATTAATCAAAGACTCACTATAATATGTGTGTGTGTGTGTGTGTGTGTGTGTGTGTGTGTGTGTGTAATATTGGGACATGAGAGTATAAATTTGAATTAAGAAAGGGGCTATATGTAAGAAAAGAAAGGAATAAAATAATTGAGGGTATGACACGGGGGACCCATGTGTCATGGTTAAAGTGAAGGGCTCTCCTTTCTTCTCCAACACACTACAGACCTTTGTTTTATTTTCTCTTGATCACTCTCATGAAACCCAAATCTTAGGGTTCCTTACCTCCTCCCAAATCAAGAGTTCTCTCTCTCTCTCTCCCTCTCCTTTCCCTTTGTTGGTGGTGTTCAACCTAGGAAGAGAAGGGCTATCCGAAAATAACCCTCTCTAGAGCTTGTAAATTGTCAAAGGGATCAAATTTAAGGTATGGACAAATTTTCTTAAATTGCTAGTAGCATTGGAATTACATGCAAGTGTTGAGATGCACAAATTAGCATATCATAGGAATCTATTAAAAAATTAGGGCTTGGGGTTGAAATCCTTTCTTTAAAATGTGAATTTTAGTTATGTTGCAAAGTTTAAGCCAAATTTTTAGATTTCTCATGGTGCATACCTAAATTAATTTCATATTTAACTAAGAGGTGTTACATGCATACAATGACATTACAAATTAGGGTACGTGATGTGAGAACTCAAATTGCTTTATGGTGACATTTGGTTGAAGGATAAAATGGTAGAAAGAGATGGGACCTGCTGCTATTCAGAAAACTGCAGCAGGTTGTGTCAACTTCGAAGGTCCCAAAACTCGGCCTCCTAAAAGTATATGACCTTCAAATTTTGTGGAATGACAGTAGATACATATGGGAGGGTTATGTAGAATTTTAAGGGGGTATTGTGTGGGGAATATTTGAGAAAAAGCCATTTGAAATGGCGTACCAGCTGCAGTTCAGAAAACTGCAGCAGGTTACGTCAAGTTCGAAGGCTCCAAAACTAGGTCTCCCAAAGGCGAACGACCATGAAATTTTGTGAGCAACTGGGATTTGAAGTTGACATTGTGATAATATTTTTCTTTGGTCTGAATTATTATCCTAATATTTACTGGTACGAGTTTTTCTCTGACTGGTTCAAATTCTGAGAAATTCTGAACTGCTGGAGAACAACACGCAGAAACAGATGCTACGTTGCTTATTTTTAATTGATATTTTGTGGGATACTACTAGACACATAGAGTATGGTTGTGTAAAATTTTGAGGTTGTCATATATGGGAAAATATTGAGGAAAAGTCATCTGAACTGGCGTACTAGCAGCTGGTTCGGACAGCATAGGGTCACAATTTTGATGTAATTCAACAGCGCGTGATTAATCCTTCTAAATACACAACTAGTCCAAAGAGTCACCATAATGAAGCATTTTGAGTATTTTTAGAGATACTAGTACTAATTAGTTATGTTGACCTTAAGAATAATCTAAATTGAATATCAAATTGTCTTAAGGAAAAACAAACTGGGAAGCGAGCGACATATTAGCGAGGTGATTCGAACATGAGGTGGAAGTCCTAAAAACAAGTTAGTTAACATTCAGGTGCGGGTTCCGACATGTTCTCATTTGATCATGCTAGTGAATACTTAATAGTATTAGTTTTATTTTATTATGTAGTAAGCATATATGTTGAGCTTATGTTGGAATTATAAAATTAGTGACTAGTACCAATTATGACTTGTGACGTAGATAGTTTATTCTCTGGATATAAATAGTATTCCTTATTTATGCATATGGTTACCTATACGTTAGAGTATTATGTAGCATATATCTATATGTGAACATTGTAAGGACGTACTTTAGTAAATTGAATACTTGCATAAAATTTTGGTGATAGACATGCATGCTTGGCTGCGGATGGGAATTAGAGTCCCCGTCTGGGGCAATATAATATTGCATTGTGAGGCTCGGGGGACAGGGTCCTTCACCTCGATTTAGGCATGAGCCCGAGGGTGGGCGAGCAAAAGAGGCTCGCTCAGGGAAACACACTGCAAGGATTGCATGGCTTAGGGGACTAGGTCCCTTACCTCAGTTACGACGTGAGCTCACGATTGATTGACCTGCTTGGTCAAGGCTTGTATTTTGATGTGAAATGCATGCATATAGGACGCGGTGGGAGGTGGTTGGAAACTAGAGATTCCATCCAGGAAAACACAACGAACTAGAATTGTGTGGCTCGGGGGACTAGGTCCTTTACTCCCATTGAGGCGTTCTTCGTCGTGTTTTCTTAGTTTGAACAAGCGATTAGAGTAACTCTATTATAGATCAAGAAAGAGAATGCATCTACTAATGTCTAATTGATATTATTATACCATTTTCTTATTATGCATAATGTATGTCATATATATGTACTTATCATTATATATATTATGTGTTTATATTCTCTTCTGAATTGGTACTAGTTCCACTGGCTAGATCCGATCTGGATATGTCGGCTGGAACTGAATACCGTACTGAGAGATATTTTTTTTTTACTATCTCTCATTCCGCTCCACTTTGTGGGTTCCAAGTACTCAGGAGGACACTCAGGAGTCAGGTAGTCGAGAATAGGGTTGGAGGTAGTCTTGGAGGTGACTGCATCATTTTGTATATGAGCATACTTGTTATATTTCTAATGCTCTCCTTTTCCTTTTGGCTAGTGTTGTTTATGAGGATTTTGCGCCGAGATCATCCTTTTATGTTACTTGATATGATACTTGGCAATGTTATTCCTTTTCTATTTTGGTATACCTCATGAAGATAATGATGATAAGATGTTGTTATATGATCAGAATCCGGTTATATTGTTGTACCTTGTTATTGTGTTGGATAAGAATGGGTTAATATTCATAGCCTTGCGTCTCCTCCATAATAGAGGAGGTAGGCAGTCTCACCTCGAATTCGGGGGTGTGACACATTTTTTGTTAGATTTTTTTTGTTTTATAATTTTTTGTTTGGTAAATTTTGTTTTAAAAATGTGTTTTACAAATTTATTTTTAAATAAATTTTAATAAATTATATAATTTTGAATTTCTATTTTTTTAATTTGTTATGTCAAGTGGATAGTTCAAATTCGATGCTGTTTTCTCCAACATTTATCCTGAAAAGACGAATTAATCGCAGTTTCTTGGATCGTCAGCACATAAAAAAAGACTGAAAGAATGAAATAAAATAAAAATAAAAGAACGAAATGCTAAGTGACAATCAAAACAAAAATAACAAAATGTTGTCTGATCAACATAAAATCTAACAATCAAAACATGAAATATTACAGTCTAGTCTACAACTTGAGATATAAAAAACTATCAACGACGGTGACGACCAAACAATGACAACCTTTTACTTGGCCCACACACCCTGGGCGGATGCACATGCCTCTATGGGATTGCAGGCTCCTCAACATCCTGGAAATCATCCGCATCCATCTCCTGTTAGAAGAGCTAAGAGCGAAAACACACATACATAGTCATCGATTCAATCGTATCAGTCAATGAGCGATAATCCAATCGTTTTTTTTTCTTTTCCTATTTCTATTTGGTTTTCTCATTTCCTGTTAATTTGTTTCTTATTTCCATTTCTACGAAAAGAGAAGAAGAACCCCTTCATTAAAGTAAAGGGAATTAAAGATGAGGTGGTCAGGGGAATTTTACATAATGCCCTTCCTTTTCAAAATATAGAACAAAATATCATCTTCTCAAAATTATTAACAAAATGCTCTTGTGGACTCCACTTTTCCCCTCTCATCCCCTCCCTCCCACTCATTCCTATTTACTCTCTTTATTTATGCTTTAAAAAATATATTTGATCAGAATAATGTAAAATTTTATTGGCTAAAATTAGAAAATATATTATTAGCTTATATGTAAAATCTTTTAACATATGCGTTATTTCAAATAATATTATTTTATAAAAAACTTTAATTAAGAGAAGAAAAAAATGATGTAACAAAAAAAAAACAGAGAGATATAGATGACAACGGAATTGAAATTGGATCAATTAGATTTGGTCAATTTTCACATGTTAAAATATGTTATTTTGAAGTCATATACTATTTATCAATTGAAATGAGTACAAGTACATTTTTAGAATTAAACTTTCTTGTTTGAAACGTCGTCAGTAACAAACTTCAGATCAATTTCAATTAGTATATTAACAATCATTTCAATCAACAATCGTAGTATAATAAATCAACAATCAACAATCAACAAAGAGACAAGCAATCTATCCAACAATCTATATTCAGTAATATGAATCAACAATCATTTTAATTAGAATGCATCTTTAAGGACAACAACATCAAAAGACCAAGCAATCTCACAGATATAATATCCAAAAATATAACCAAATGCCAACTAAACAGAAAGAGTAAAAAAAATATATAAAATGTCAATATAAAATATAAACCATAAATTTAAAGCTACTTTTGTAACATTCTATGCTTGTATCATATTGATAACTTAAAGAGATGCATATAAACACTCAGTGGCATATTGATAACAATTATACTGGTGATTACCAGTACTAAGAAAAATAACTAATTTTTAGTAAATGAGCACAATAATGTGCATTTTTTAGTTCTGCCCCTCTTACCCAAACAAAGCACATGTAAAATATGATAAAATTAACAACATATTAGTTTCTTTTTTCTGAATTCACTTAGTAGTAAATTAATTTCACAATAACAACGAATAAAATTAATTTATTATTTAATTTACAGAAAATACTAACATCCAACTAACCTAATTCTTACTGAAATTCTCTAGGCCACTTGCCACTAGTCTAAGTTTCCTGTTCTTCAAATAATTTCACAATTACATTTGTTACATCGGATGCTAGTCGAAATAGCCTGTTCTCCAAGTAAAATAATATTTGTTGCACACTGTTCAATTCGCGATCAAATTCTCTAGGCCAAGGCGCCTAAGGGTTTTAAGAGTCGATGAAAAAATTTATTTAATGCCTATATCCCAACTTCCTCTTAGCGTCAGAGATAAAGAACTGAAAATATTTAAAAGGTGCCTAATAAGGGTTTTAAGCAAATATTGTATTGTAACGACAAAGAAATGAAGAAATTTACCACATATGTCAGAGATCAAGGGATCAGCGGCTAGAGGAGAGAGGCGAAGAAATCAGTGACGAGAGGCAGTTGAGAAGGCGGGAGATGGGAGACGCGAAGAGGCTGTAGCTTAGGGATCGAGAAGGCGGGAAGACAAGGGGAAACGGAGTAAACACAAATGAGGGGGAGAGAGGGGTAGAGAGGGGAAAAGTGGGGTCCACAAAGGCATTTTGTTAATAATTTTGAGAAGGGGATATTTTGTTCTATGTTTTGAAAAAGGAGGGCATTATGTAAAATTTTCCAGGTGGTCACCCAACATGGGCTGCGTGGCACCAAGGCCACGTTAGCATTAATTAATTGTTTTCTTTTTTGTTAACTTGGTATTTTTATTTAATTAGCCTTTAACATTTCAAATATGTAAATCAAGTCCATATACATAAAGTGAGATTATAAATATTTTTAAGTATTAGCTTTCTATTAAATTTATTTCCCATCAATTCTGAATTTTTAGATATTCGTTTCGAAGTATCTCATTATACATATACTTTGTTCCAGTGAAATAGATTTTTAGATAATATGTTTATCGTATTTAACCTTATATTTACTTAATTATCTTACTAATTAGTTCAATAAAATAATATTTCACTTAAAATGTTATCTATTTTACTTAAGAACGCATCTAGACATTTTGTATATTATTTTTAATTATTAATATCATATACAAAATTTGCGAATGTTACAAATACAATTATTGAAGGAGTTAATTTTCATAAATCCTCATGGTAAAAAAATATTCATCTATTGTCATTTTCTTTCCTCAAATACCAATATTTCTTCCACTCTAAAATATTTTCTACTATATTTATACGGGCTTAAGGTTAAGGATATAAGGATATTATACAAATGAATGTATAGGTGCATTGACAATCTCCCTTCATGATTTGTTCATTGTTTTGTTAATTTCAATGTGTGATTTTATTTAATAATTGGGGGAATTTCACGTACCCCTCAAAAACTTCAAAATTACGTATTTTCCCCTCTAAATTTTAAAAACTCAAAAATTTATCCATTTTATTATTTTTTTTATATTAAAACTCATTCTAAATTTTAAAATACCTATTTTACACTTTTTAAAAGCATATAATGCAAATCAAACTCAAATTTGAATCTGAAAGGTTCCTCTACTGTCTGATCTGTGTGCATCGTATTAAGATCTGTGTGCATCGCTTCAATATTCGTGCTGATCTAATGTGCACGGATCTTAAAGACAATAAAATGCATGCATGTCACTTCAATATGCGTGTGTCTTGCACCAAGATTCATGTTGATCTTGTGTGCACAAATCTAAAAGCAGTTCGGCCGGTAAAGGAACTGTTCATATTCAAATTTGAGCATGATAGGATTTATATGTTTTTGATAAAGGGTATAATGAGTATTTTATAAATTTAGAATGAGTTTTAATATAAAAGACAATAAAATAAGTAAATTTGTGAGTTTTTGAAGTTTAAAGGGGGAAATACAATTTTAAACTTTAGAAGAGGGAGAATACGAAATTTTGATATTTTTGAGGGGTACACGTGAAATCCCCCCTTAATAATTTGGCGGTTACATTATTGTCTTATACATTGAGTTATATATGGACGTGCGTACAATTTGACAAAAGATATACTACTCATTCAACAGACATTAATGCTTTCCATAGTTTTATATCATTTCTCATATATATGTTTATTATTTGATTTTTAGAAGCATAATAAGATCCTGTCAAGCGTACGTATATGAGGACTGGTTTGCTTATGACAATTTAATTAGTAAAGTTGAACCTAGCTAGTGTAAATAAAAAATTGATCATAACAATATATATTAATTAATTAAAATGAGAAAGAAGAATTCTCAAAATCAACTGCTTAATTTGGTCTAACTAACGATATTTATATATAAAAAAGAGCATTTCATGTAGGTGGTTTTGTAGTATCTGCACGGTGTATTCATTGTTTTGTTAAATGATATCAATACAAATTCAATAAATAAAGAATTTCAAAGATATGCTCATAGAACAGACATTAAATCTAGAAAAATTAAATAGGACAAAAACCCTATACATCCAGTTCGATCTGTTAAAATAAAAAAAAAAATAATAATGGCTGAAGCGTGTTACAGATTCAGATTCAGAGTTACTGGCTAAAGCGCTGCAACACAATTAATTAAGGCAAATTATCGGACTGGCACACACATGCAGAACTGGTACGCATCATAAGCTAAGGATACTAGCTACAATCAAACCAAAACTAATTAATTCAGTTGTGAATTCAAAATTAACCAAGAGATCAAGAGAAGAGAAGAGAAGAGAACCAATTTGCATACCGGGGATTCACTTATCCGTTCTTCTCCAACTTCAGTCAGCTTAATCTTATTTTTAACAGCACCTTAATTAATTAGTGTACCAGTAAATGTATAAGCTAGGGCAATAATATATATATGTAATAGGGATAAAAGGAATTTTAATTCTTGTGTAATCTGATCGATGTATACAATCCGGCCCTATGATTAATTACTAAATTAAGAAGCCTAGCTAAGGGCAATTTCAACCAAAAATAAAATAAAATAATACAACTTCAAATGCGACCTTGAGCCTAAATTTATTGTACCAAATTTTTGACTTATCTTCTAGTTAATATCAAATTTCAAATTCGGTATCATCATTGTTTTATTTGAAAGCAGTTTTTATCCTTGTAAAATACTGATAAGTGCTTTTGCTGAAAAAAATTAAATAAAGCGGACGGTTTCTTAAGATTTGAGTTTTGTTTCCTTCAAAATTAATGAGACTACCTAATAATCATAGAATTAAATAATTATTACCTCGTATAAGTTACAAACTAGGAATATATATATAGTAGGATGCAAATATATAGATGAAGAAAAAGTTCCAATTAAATTCATTCGCATGGGCTAAGAAAAGACATATATCCAAAATATTTGTTTAAAAAATAAGCAAAAATTAATGAATCAAATACATACTTTTTATTGTTGCCGACTTCCTCTTCAATAATAGCAATCTATTGTACTAAAACAATTTGTCTATTATTACAGTGCAATCAAGCAACTATGAAAAAAAGTGGATAAAGAAATGAAAACAAAAGAAGACGATGAAATTATTTTTATTATTATAAACAGTTTGGAAAACTAATATCGAGTCGAAATTTTTTTTTTTTTGCGAAAATCAAAGTAAACTACAATTCAATCAAATTGAATTAGTTTCTATATATAAGCTATCATACTAAATTTCTACAAGTCACCACCTCCTTTTCCCAAACTACACATAATTTTCCTAATTAAGCTCTATATATTGTTTATTCTATTTTGACAAGTTCATGATATGAAATAGAAGATGATGGATAAAGGAAAAGAATGAGTTGATGGAAATTATCAGCATGAGTGGTCTAGGAAGCTAATACAAAACTCTCTTAAATTATTGAGAACATAAAAGAATTTAGTTTCAATGAACCCTCATACTAAAAGTTTCCATCAATTTTCACTTCCTTTTATCAACCACCAATATTTTTAATTTTCACCCTAACCTATTTTCTATTTTCTTTTGATGGGAACAAGTATGAGAATGAAAGAAATTTATATAGATGAATGAGAGGCAATTTGGTAATAAAAATTCACAATTTGTCCATTGTTTAGTTATATTCAATGTGCAGTTAAATTGATTGCAGAAATTTACTAACAGATTAATTTGGACAAATTTAATAGATAAAGATTTACCAAAGATATACATTAATGATTTCCATATATCCTTTATGATATTTCTCATATGTATATTATTTGCTTCTAGAAGCACAATATGTTCCTCTCCAGTGTATTTGACGACTGGTTCCTCAAGTGTGAGTTGTTTATGATGATTTAGTATTGTTGAACATATCAGAAATAAAAACCAATTCACACTCAAGAAGATAGAAAAATAAAATAGATTATTGACAAATAATTATTCGGGTACAAACTTGAAATCGATGATAAATGGATTCTGCATGCAAACTTTCAAAACATAAATATTTTATAATAATAACTATAATTTAAAATATTTGTTATATTATCTAATTAATATTCATATGAAATCGATGATAAATGGATTCTGCATGCAAACTTTCAAAACATAAATATTTTATAATAATAACTATAATTTAAAATATTTGTTATATTATCTAATTAGTATTCATAGTACATACCAGCCATTTAAAAACAAGAAACTACATCTATAAAAAATAGAAGTTTTATTTACATATATATATATATATATATTCGACATCGTTCTATTAACACAAAATTTATAGCATGTAGTTGGCTCATTTCTTTTCGGTTGTTGTTTTTTTTATTAAGATGTCCGCTATAGCTTCTTTTTATTTCAGGAAACAATATGTAGTGTTAAAAATAGTTAATAATTGAATAGAAAAGTAGATGTCAGAAATCAACCAGCCATCTTATAGAATTTTGAAATTAATTCTTGAATTAACAATTTTTATGTCCAAAGTTTTGTAATGGAAAATATAGTTACAAACTAATTAACTACACTACAGTTTGAAGATGTGTCATATATTGGAAAATTTTGAAAATCTTGTAATGATTTTATAAGTCAAGTTCAAAAATTTGAAAGATGCATGGCAGCTCAATGATTTTTTTATAGTCATGTTTCTTAAGTTATTTTGTATCCTTAGCCACTAAATTAAAGGGCTAGGGCTAGCTAGCTCACAAATTAAATGATGTTATTAATTTGTTTAATATATTTGTATGTATAACTAGTTCAGAATGATGCTGTTTTTTTCTCAATATGACCTAGTTAACTCAAAATTTGTTAATGGTTTTTATTTAGAATTTCAAACAAATTTTGGGCTTGAAATGCAGGAATTCACTTACGCAAAATCTTGCAGGATCTGCGTACGTCCTCTTATATATAAATTAAACACCTAAAAATTCATGAATTTTTGAATGGCTCGGTTAAATCATATCCAAGATAAACTGTCTAATTAAATGTTTATGATCATAATTAATTCTATAGCTAGGCTATCAAATTAAAATTAGTTGTCAATCAAATCAGAGACATTGAGATGTAACATCTAATATTTTAGGTGCAAACAAATTAAAAAAATGGCTCCATTAAGATCGATCAAACTGAATAATTATGGTTCAGCATAATTTATCGTGCTAAAAATTTCCAAAATCTCTTCTTTTTTCCAACCACTAATATTAATTTTTCTGAAATCTCTTACATATTTTATGTTTAATTTTCACAGATTTTAAGTGTAAAATGAACAATAATGGATGAAAATCATCATAAGCATATAATAAGTCTCGATCGGAAGTTGATCGGATAAATTCTCATGGTAAATAATTAATTTCATCTATTGTCATTTCTTTTTCTCAAACACAATATATATTTCTTCCACTCTAAAATATTTTCTACTATCTTTCTACGTACGGGCAGCTTAATTAAGGTTAAGGACATGATAAGGAGCTTAATTATGCAAATGATGAATGTAATGTATAGTATAGGTGGATTGACAATCTCTCTTCACGATATGTTCAATGTTTTGTTAATTTAAATGTGTGATTTAATTAATGATTTGGCGGTTACATTATTAATTGAATTATATATATATGGATGTTGGTACAATTTTATCAAAGATATACTCATTCAATTCAACAGACATTAATTAATACATTCCATATTTTCTTAATAAGAATAAGATAAAATTAACCAAAAGATCGATATATAGTTTTATAACATATATTTCTCATATGTACATTATTTGATTTTAGAAGCACTATAAGATCCTTAGATCCTCTCAAGACTCAAGTGTGTATATATATATATATATATATATATGAGGATTGGTTTCTCAAGTGTGAGCTGCTTATGACAATTTAGTAAATAATATACTTAACATATATAACGATATTAAAATGAGAAAGAAGAATCCTCAAAATCAACTGCTTTGGTCTAACTAACAATATTTATATAAAAAAAAATCAACTGTTTTGTAATATCTTCACGGCGTATTCATTATTTTGTTACAAAAATTCAATGTGTGAATTTATTAAATATTGATTGAATATATATATATAGTTACATTTTTTCTGAAGAAGACATTAAATTAAATATTAATATTAATACAACTCAATAAATAAATATTTTCAAAGATATGCTCATAGAACAGACATTAAAGCTAGAAAAAGTAAATTGGACAAAAACCCTTCATCCAGTTCTACAAATAACTAGGAAAATTAAATTAAAAAAAAAAAGTAAAATTACCTACCTCCAAAAAAAATTAAAATAATAGAGCGTAAATTGCGAACTTGAGCTTAAATTCATTGTACCGAATTTTGGACTTGACTTTTAATTAGTTAATATTAAATAAACTCGGTTTCATTAATTACTGTTTTCTTTGAAAGCAGTTTTTATACTGGAAAATACTGATAATTAGCGAACCTGGCTCTGTTAATTAAGCATATATGTATGGCTTTGTCTGAGCATGTATTCAAATTGTTGTAAAATATTGTAGGCTAATGCAACACTATACTCTGGCAGCTACTGCCACGAATTCTCAAAAAATAAAAAATAAATAAATCAAATTTCAAACTCTTAATTAATTTCTTGTGTTAGTGCTTTTTGATTTCAAACTTCCCAGATTGTTGAAAGGAATTCAAATTGTTGAAATCGTTTTTGATTTCAAACTTCCCAGATTAAAAGTCTCTAGTATGCATTAAAATGAGTTAGTGCTTTTGCACTAACATGCAATAACCTTGTTTGGATGGAGAGTTGAGGAAGGGAGGGAATGGAAAGAAAAAGAAAAATTTATGTCGAATCATGTTTAATTGACAAAATTATGTCGGAGGTAAAAGGTTTAATCTTGCATAATTATAATAAATAGAATTGGTTTTCCTTTCGATTTGGAGTGTAATGGATGAAAAAAAAATTTGTTGCAAATATTTTTAGAAAAATAACTTAAATGTCCAACCTTATATATATCTTACTTGTATAATTTTTATACAATTTTTTAATCAACCAAACAAGAAATAAGAAATAAGACGAAAAGAAAAGTTAAATTTATTTTTTCTCATTAATAATCCAAATACGAAGAAGTTAATTATGCTAATTTTCTTTTTTATTCCATCTATTTCTTTTTATTCTTCACATCCTCTTCCTTTCTCTACTCTCCATCCAAACAAGTAATTGTAAGATTTGAGTTTTGTTCCTTCAAACGAGATTACCTAATAATCATAAAATTAAATAATTATTACCTCATATACGTTATAAATTAGGATAATAGTGTGATGCAAATTGATAGATGAAGAAAAAGTTACAATTAAATTCATTCGCATGGGCAAAGAAAAGACATATATCCAAAATATTTGTTTAAAAAATAAGCAAAAATTAACGAATCAAATGCATAATTTTTATTGTGGTCGACTTCCTCATCAATAATAACAATCTATTGTATTAAAACAATCAATATATTATTACTATGCAATCAAGCAACTATGAAAAATTAGTGGATCAAGAAAGGAAAAGAAAAGAAGATGATGAAATTATTATTATAAATAGTCTTGAAAACTAATATAGAGTCGAAACTTTTTTTGCGAAAATGATAGAATTTGGATTATAATTTAACCAATTTATAATATAAACCGGAACTACAAGAATTAAGGTTAGGGTTTGGTGAATGACTTAATTGTGATGTCAAATTCCTAATTATGACCTCTTGAATTGAATTAAATATTGGTTTGAAGGACTTAATCGTGAAGTACCGATATTTAAGGAGATGATATACTAACAAGAACTTCATGGTCTAAATAGTTAGGGTGAGGGACTTAATCGTGAAGTCCGAATTATTTAGGAATGTTATTAATTCACGAAAGTGACTCTTTAACATCTTAGGTTAGAAACATCGTCATATCAAATGTGAATTTAAACAAACCGAGTAGATAGAATTAACAAGGGATTATAGATCGAAAGCCCCTTGACTTCCAAACTTTGATGGAAACATAAACTCTATTTTACTTTTTAATTAGTTTAATTGTTACAACCTCCACTTCTCGGGTATTGAACCCACCAATTAGGATTTTAGAACAAAAACTACTCAATCAACTTTTAATCAACAAATATTCTGAAATTTATCAATAGAGTTTAAAATTAGTATTTCCTGATATCCCTTAAATCGATACCTTACGTACTACAAGGATAAGTTGTGCACCTTCAATCGACCAATCTTTAAGTATTTAGGTTTATAAATTTAAAAGTTCAAAGAGTATAAAATTGAGGATAAAATCCTATACATAAAATACTCAACAGAAAACCAAAGCAAACTACAATTCAATTCAATTGAATTAGTTTCTATAAGCTATCACACTAAAATTTATATAAATCCCCACTTCCTTTTTCCCAAACCACAAATAATATTCCTATGCTCTATATATTGTTTATTCTTTTTTGACGAGTTCATGGTATGAAATACAAGATGATTGATGAAGGTAAAGAATGAGTTGATGGAAATCATCAGCACGAGCGGTCTAGAAATATAATATAAAACTCTCTTAGATTATTGAGAAAATAAAAAAAATTAGTTTTGATAAACCCTCATGCTAAAAATTTCCATCAATTTTCACATTCTTTCCTCAACCACCAATATATTTTTTTCACCCTAATCTATTTTCTAATTTCTTTTGATGGGAATAATTAGTATGAGGACAAAAGGAGTTAATATAGATGAATGGAAGGTAATTTGGTAATATGAATTAACAATTTGTCCATTGTTTGGTTTTATTCAACGATTGTAGAAATTTACTAACAAATACATTGAATTTTTTGTAGATGTTAGTATAAATTCAATAGATAAAGATTTACCAAAGATATACTCATTCAAATGGACATTAATGCTCCTTTATAGTATTTCTTATATGTATATTGTATATTACTTGCTTCTAGAAGCACAATAAGTTCCTCTCAAGTGTATATGAGGATTTGTTTCTCAAGTTTGAATTGTTTATGATGATTTAGTATTGTTGAACATATCAGAAATACAAGTCAATTGATACTTAAAAAGATAGAAAATTAAAATGGATAATTGACATATAATGATTTGGGTACAAACTTTAAATCAATGATAAATGGATCCTACAAACCAAACTTTCATTTACAATAAAACATAATTTTTTTTAGAACAACAGTTTTAAAAAAAATATATTGTTATATTATTTAATATTCAAAGTACATATCAGCCATTTAAAAAATAAGAAACTGCATCTATAAAAACTAGAACTTATATTCACATATATAAATTTGATAATTTGACATCCTTCTATAAATACAAAATTTATAGCATGTAATTGACTCATTTATTTTCCGTTGTTATTTTTTATTAAGATATCCGCATCTTTTCTAGAGGTAAATTATACATATTCATATGAAAAAAAGTTTTCAGAAAACAATATGTAGTGTTAAAATTATTTAATAATTGTAAAGTAGATGTCTGAAATAAACCCGCCATATTACTGAATTTTGAAATTAATTCTCGAATTAACAATATTTCCAAAGTAGATGTCAGAAACAAACTACATTGTACGTGTCATTGGAAAATTTATTAAATCTTGTGATTTTAATTAGTCATGTAAAAAAAATTTGAAAGATGACAGCTCTATGATTTTTATAGTTACATTTTTGAAATTATTTTGTATATCTAGCCACTAAATGAAAAGGCTAGTTCTCATTGATGTTATTAATTTGTTTAATATATTTGTATCTACTTGTTCAGAATGATGTTGTTAGAACATTTTTTTTTTCAATATGACCTAGTTAACTCAAAATTTGCAACGAAAAAAAAAAGTTGATTGAAGTTTATGGATTCATCAAGAAATTCAAACAAATTTTGCTCTTGAAATGTATAATCCACATGCACAAAACCTAGTAGGATCTGTATTTATAAGGATCTGTATGTTCTTATAAAAACACCTAAAAATTCAAGGATTAAGATGTTTAATTTTCACAGATTTGAGATGTAAAATGAAAAATGATGGATGAAGGAGAGAATTAAAATTTTGGATTCATGAGATCTGGTGCTCATAGACTTTCATCTAAAGACATGACCCCCCTCAAAGAAAAAAGAAAAAAAAAATACAGTACCACCTCGCATTTATAAGAGCTTATTTTTTTCTCGAACATTCTCTTCTTCACCTTCAATCCTTCATGCAAGACAGCTCATCTTTCCTCCATAATTGTTCTTTGATTATATATTTTTAGAGGAGGGTTCCAATGTCTCATCTTCTCATACTTCATTCATACCTCATGTTATATATTTCTATTTTCAAAGTCCAAACTATCGATCCGAACCGTTCAACATTATATTCATGCTAAAATATGCTTACGGATGAAATTTTATAATTTTTGTAATTTTTTTACTATTTTTTAAGATAGGTACAAAATTACTGTTTTTTGAACGGTCCAGATATAGTAATTTTGTACCTATCTTAAAAAATAGTAAAAAAATTGCAAAAATTATAAAATTTCATCTCCAAGCATATTTTAGTATGAATATCATGTTGAACAGTTCGGATCGATAGTTTGGACTTTGAAAATAGAGATATATAACATGAGGTATAAATGAGGTATGAGGAGATGAGACATTAGAACCCTCCTCATACTTTTATATGTTGAAAACTAAACTTTGGGTCTTCGAATAAATATGTTAAATTTGATTCAAAAGACAAACTGAGATGACATGCGTTGGCTGCCGGTTTTTTTTTGGAAATTTTTTTTTGGTAGAAAATAATGAAAAAAAAGAGAGAGAAACAGAAAGAGTGCAGTGTTTGTAATATTAATAGTAAGACCGGTACAAATTTTACCAGTTCTAAAAATACCAATGTTTAGAATAGTAAAAAATCTACCATTCTTAACTGTTTTTTTCTCCGCAGCTACACGATTTGATTATAGAATGACTTGGAAAATTAAATTATACTTTAGACCGGTACAATTTTATACCGGTCCTAAATGTGATTTTAATTTTTCGTGGTAGATAAAGCCATGATTATTCGGTCAACGAGTAGGATTTATAGGGAAGTATGATTGCTCATGAGCACCAAAAAGATATGCATTGAAACCAGCCATGAGCAATCATACTTTAGAACGGCTGTATTATTTAATGTTAGATATATTGGAACCAGCCATTTTTTGGTGGTAGATAACGCACCCTCAATCGGAAAAAACAAAAAAATTGTTTTGATCAGTATTATTGCTACCAAAGTCAAATTTTAATTTCTTACCAAACTCTGTAATAAATTGTGTGGCTACGGGGGAAAACAAAATAAAAAGTTAGGAACGGTAAAACTTTGAGTCTATTAGAATCGGTAGAATATGTACCGGTCTTACTACTAATATCACAAACTCTGCACTCTTTCTATTTCTTTATCTTCTTTTTCATTATTTTCTACCAAAAAAAATTTCCGGTTTTTTTTATAAATAGAAAAAAAATAAATATCAAAATAGGAGCAGGATATATTGCGTGCAATTTTGAAATATAGAAAGAACATGATGATTTATTACGCTCGCTCGACATTATAAATCATCACGTCCAGTTAATTTAAACTGTAAAACTGCACTTACTAATTAACTTAAAAAAAATTGAACAAGATAGTATACAACCACTTGTATACCGGCTATGAAATCATATGTTGTACACGCGTTGGTGTGTTGAGACCGGCTATGAAATTATTTTGTATACAACCACTTGATGACTTAACCATGTCTAAGCAAAAAAATAAATGTCATTATACTCACAAAGGCCAAAAAGAAAATGTAATTGGACGTGATAAACTATCGTGTTTCCCTATATTCCGAAATTTCACAAAATCTTACCCCTATTTTAATATTTATTTATTTATTTTTCTATTAATAAAAAATCGGCCGTCTGAGATTGTAGTCTAATACAATTATACTTGTTCATCTACAATTAGAGTATATAACTAAGAGAAACAATGAAACTTCAAAACTTGGAATTAAAAACAGAAACGAAATTTACCTCAAAAATCTTAAAATCTTTGGGGGCAGAGTCAGCTAATCAATTTTGCTACGAAGAATTCAGAAGTTGTCAGTTGACCACGGACAATAACATGAAACTTTGTAACCAAATAATAAGCAATAAAAGATAACTTGCAGGACAAATGCCTTCGGTCCAATTTTTCTCAGAAGATTTTTGAGGGTTTTGGTGCTGTTATAAAAATACAACTCCCCGGAATAATATTAAAAACGGTAGTGATTCCAAATAATTATTATACATGTGCTTACAGAGAACTTAGCAGATACAGATAACCCTCAGCAGACTCACCAATCTAATACAAAAAAATAAAAAACAAAGTTCCCTTGCTGTTGACCAAGTTTATGTTATAAATATATGGCATTATGGGACAGACTACAACAAAACATTAAATGATGAAAGCCTCTACATTGAAAAAAAAAAAAAAAAAAAAGGCAATAGCACTAAGAAAATAAATTAATCTTAGGAAGAAAAACCTACATAAGCACCAGATTATACACAGCCCAACTATAGGACTATCTGCTTAGAATGTCTCGGAAACAAAACATCATCAAGGAATAGGAATTTCACAAATCATAGCTCTCACTCCTAGTCTAGAAAACTGATACTAATATTAATAATATTCTACATACGTCCATGTGCTCAATTTTGCAATGTAATGTGGTCAATTGGTTTAAAAAACTGATCTCCTTGCCTGACCAGGAAACAGAATGCACCCAAAAACAGTTATCCAAATCTGATTCTACCCCTAAAATTTTCCAATTTAATTGATGTTGTTGTCCCCATACCACCTCACTATTTGCAGTGCTATGCTTTTGATTCCAATGCCAAAAGGATCTTCTTCCTTGGACCCTAACAAACAGGAGAAAAATCATGAACAACCTCTTTGTCTGTAGGGAGGAGCAAAAATTAACAATAACTGATAAACTGCATACAAGAAAATCAAATAATTTAAGCATAATGTTGCTGCCCCATAACAGACAAACACACAAAGAGGTGCACGTGTGCACAAATACACAAGTTGTTGCCATGGTAGTGGCATGTGTAATTTCCAAAAATAGACAGTAGAAGTAAAAACTAACCATGGGAACTCCAAGTGCTTTAAGATCTGCATCAGTCATATGTACAAGAGCTGTCATGTCTACCTGCATAATTAATCAAAAGAAAGAAAAGCAACAAATTAAAAAAAAAAAATCTGTGAACCTGACTGCACGCAATATTATTGAAATTCTAGGTTAAGGTCAGTAGGTGACACTACTGCTGCCTTAAAGAGAAAAATGTGACATACCTCCTCTGCTTGAAAAGTGAGGGCATATTTCTCAAGACCAAGTGACTTGAGGAAGCCATCAACTGATGATATCTCTGGCTGCAAGCAAGCATCAAGTTAAAAGATAGAACTACTTCTGGGAAACAAAAATAATCAAGTACATGAACTAGGAAAAGCCAGCATTGCTCTGTACGAATACTGTCAGGTGTAGGCAATAAATAATAGAAATAGAACATGAGAAATGATTAGAAAATAGGATAACTGGACCATGGATCGACAATCTTGGCAACGGTCTCAGAGAGTTTAATTTGAAATCCACACTTCAAGCATGATCTATACA
This sequence comes from Carex arenaria, assembly GCA_964058825.1. Lineage (NCBI taxonomy): Eukaryota > Viridiplantae > Streptophyta > Magnoliopsida > Poales > Cyperaceae > Carex > Carex arenaria. The sequence continues at coordinate 103,525 of CAXKVW010000439.1, read as the reverse complement.
TCTATACAGTGCATTTTATTTTTTTGCTGGTCATCTAACAGTTAAATTTTCCAAATACACAAGTAGCGTGACATCCGACATATAGGGCTATAGTCCAACAACACACCTACAAACTTGCTTTTTAATTTTGGACCTTATTTTGGATGGATTTGGTAAGTACTGTCAACATTGTCAAATATATGATTGTCAAGTGATCCCATATATATAAACAATAGATTAGAAAATAAAAAATACATAAGCTAAATAAAACACAAAAATGATAGTAAATATTTCAGTACTCCACCTGTACAATTTAATAATGTCTGTAAATAATAACAGTAGCCAACTTTACTCCAATATGAAGTCTGCACCAATGGTTTGTATTAACATGTCCTAAAACTATTAAACACCCTTGCCTCATACAAGTTTTAATTATCTCTCTTCATCAAAAACCACACCTAAACACACAATGCATGTACATACAAGCACACACATTAACATACTAGAGAGAGAGGGAGGGAGGGAGGGAGGAGGGAGAGATGATGATGCTTCGTACCTGTTTCAACGGTTCTTTAGAAGAAGCAGGCTGGGGTAATGCCTGTTTGGCACCAACAGCTGGATCATATCTCACAGGCTTGGTAATCTGTGATGCAGGCTTGGGCCTAGTGGGTGCTGGTACAGGTTCTGCCTTTTGCAATCGGGATTGAACACCTGACAGCTTTTCACGCAGATCTCTAACACCGGAGTTTTGTTTTTCTTCTTTCTTTTGGAGTTTTAATCGAAGGTCCCTTGGTCCAATATCTTCATTCAAGATAAAGAGAGAAATGGATGAGTTTGAAGTGACAGCTAAAGGTCACTGGATACAGTTTCATCTACAGTCTGACACACAAAAATTATTGAACCATATTTGCAGAAGAAAAGCCCAGTATTTATCACAATGGCCATTAACACCTAACCAAATTATCACAACAATGGCTATCTACAGCGACACAATTTGCGGTGTAATGGATTTGTCAAAAACAATCCAAAAAAAATTCATGTGATTGAGTTTATTCCAACAGCAATAATATTCTGTAAAACAAAAAAATTGCCAGTAACACTTTTGTTCTGATTGGCCCCTGAAGAATAGAAATAGCTTAACACCATATTTTGCCTATCTTGTGCAAAGAAATTGAAGATTTATTCATCTCCTCAGCTATTCAAAACTATAAAGCAAATATATAAACATTTACTTGAACTCTGAGATTTCTCTTGATCCTGAAAGAGATCATGCTTCCATTTCTCATTCGTTTGTCGTTGCCTAAAAGTAGAAAACCAAACAATTTTGTCAGGTACAAAATCCCTCAATTTAATCAGAAAAAAATATATTTTCTAGGACATGATAAGCAATTACATTAAACATAATATGATATAAACAGCATTACAATATGTGTACATACAGTGACATAAGAATTGGAGAAAATAGTGTCACAAACTCATATGGCAACAAAACCCACATGTGAACAAGCACAAGCTTGGTCAGGAATGACGTATTGCTTATGGTTATTTTGTTTATGGTATTAAACAGGAAATTAAGCAATCCTGAATCAAATTTACACTGGTTCAAACCCTAATTGTTTTGATGCTATATCACTCAAAAAAATAAATTTGATAATTAACTATTGTATTCAAACATGAACAGTTTCAAAAGCTCTAGTGACTCTATGAAAAGCCCTGTCAACCCAACTGGTGGAAAAATAAAAATGAACTGTTAGAATGATTCAGAAAGCATAAAATTAAGAAAGTGTTAAACTTTTATCGCCAAACCAAGCAGTAATTTGCGAAAAATACTGTCAAAACCGGGTCTATTGCGTCCTAAAGTGTATTTAGGCACACCAAAGAAACAAAATGAAGATAAAAAAATGATAATGATACAACCTTTTTGCACCGTTGTATCGACCTCTAGCTAAATCGCGAGGAGGATCTCCATCGACGCGATCCTGGACGGATCTCTTACGCCCCGTGGTGATCTGATCGGCGTACATGCTCTTCAACAGTGAGGCAAAACCCTAGATTTGGCGCACTAAAACTAGGAGAGAAATGGAACCTGAAGAAAGAGAAAACTAAGGGTTTGCGATGAGAGAGAATCGGAAGAGAAAGAGAAAGAGAAAGGGAGAGAAGAGGAGAGGAAGAGGCGTGTTTTCTTTTACGGCTGGAGATGGAAGCTCAGCCTGAGCATATCGGGTATTCGGGTCTCGATCTCAACAACTGCAATTTACAGTTTCCCCATTAAACAAAGGGTGCGTTTGGATGGTGCAAGAATAGAGCTATTTTTGGATTAGCTCCACTGTTTTTATTCTTGAGTCATCCAAACACAAATTGAAAAATTGAATTAGCTCAAAAATAGCTCTATTCTACTAATCCAAAGAAATGGTGGAATAGCAAGAATAAAGCTAGTAGAATTAGTGATATTAATAAAAAAATATTAAATAAAATATTTGATTAGAATAAAATATTAAATAAAATATTTTCATTCCTCTCAATTAGAATTAGTTTAAATATTAAATAAAATATTTGATTAATATTAAATAAATATAATATTATATTATATTAGTATTAAATAAATATTGGTTTAAATATTAAATATAATATAATATTAATTTAAATAATAGATTAGTATTGAATAAATATAATATCAAATATTAATATTAAATAAAATTATAGATTAAATATAATATTAAATTAAATATTAAATGTAATATAATATTAATTTAAATATTAAATTAGTATCAAATAAATATAATATTAGATTAGATTAGTATTAAATAAAATATTAGTTTAAAATATTAAACGTAATATAATATAAATTTATATATTAGTTTAGTATTAAATAAATATAATATTAATTTAAAATTTTAATGTAATATAATATTAGTTTAAATATTATATTAGTATTAAATAAATATAATATCATATTAGATTAGTATTAAATATAATATACTATTAGTTTAAATATTAAATGTAATATAATATTAGTTTAAATGTTAAATGTAATATAATATTAGTTTAAATATTAAATTAGTATTAAATAAATATAATATTAGATTAGATTAGTATTAAATAAAATATTATATTAGTTTAAAAAAATTGAGCTTTAATGTAATATAATGTTAATTAAAATATTAAATGCAATATAATATTAGTTTAATCATTATTTTATTCATTCCCTTCATCGCTATTCCAAATATACAATCCAAACGACATTTTTACTAATCCGAATAGTTCAAAGTTAGCACTATTCTCAAACCACTCGGATTAGCACTATTCTCAACCACTAATCCAAAAATTGCTATTCTTACACTAATCCTTGCACCATCCAAACGCACCTAAAGTGAATTGTACTCTTCTTAAAAGTTCTTAACAAATACAATTTGGGCTGCAAATCTTTTACCGGACCCAAACTAGCCCAAATGATCTGGACTCTGGACCAACTCGTAGATTTTTTTTTTTTTGGCATGAAGCCGTAGGCAATTTCATTTATTTAAAGAGTTATAGAGTAGCTAGACAACAAATATCTTAGAAAATATATAGCTACAAACAAACTAAAAATACACAAAAGTATGTGCATCATCTGGATACAAATTTGATAATTCTTACTTGATGGAAATGATATGAGTCTATTGATTGTTTTCTCTATGCGCAAAGTTTGTCTTGTTAGCAGACTTCGTCGTAGTAGGCTCTGAATCAAACCAGACTGGAAATTGAATCAATTAGACTGGGACATTCACCACTCATAAGTTCCAATGAAGACACTGAATCAAATCGGACCAAGAACTAAATGGAGAGCCGCTAGTGTGAGAGCTAGAAAGAAGGGAGAACGAATAGTAGGAGAAGCAAGAGAGCACATAACAAACAAAACACAAACCAAAATAGACAGTAACATATAAAGTAGGTATCTATCTCGTTCCACTCACTCTTCCATTGCCAAAAAGGAGAAGAAAGAGCTCAAGAGAAGAGAGAAAAAAAAGTGAATTGCTTGTATAAAAACCCTCCTCAGGAAGCCGAAGGGAAGGGCGGTGATCAAATTCGCTAGGCGGAAGCATTGACTCGAACGAAGACAGAACAACGAGCAGTGACAAGATCCACTAGACAAAAGCACTAAGAGCGGCAGCCCGATCCACCAGATAGAAACACCTATTCAGATGAAAAAGATGAATAAAAATAGAAGTGCAGAAAAGGAGCGGGATGAGAGGGACAGAGGGAATCGTCATGAGTGATTTTTTTATTGCCTCAGAAAGAAAGGCTTAAGCGGCACCGCCACTAGTACAATAGACCAACTCCTAGATTAAAAATTAAATTCGGCTTGGATTTCTTGTTTTATCTAACAAACAGGGATGTGTATTTGCTATAAATAATTATTTACGATGTACATTTTTTTATCACCTCAGAAAGAAAGCTTGAAATGCGCCGCAAGAGGTGTTAAAGCAATCTTCGCTTTCTGATAGGTATAAAATATACAAACATTTACACATGTTCGATTTAGATTTTATTCTGAAAATACTCTAAATATCTTGTATTTTGATATATAAATGTCTTAGATTACACCTGGAATCAAGTTACTGCCTATGCTTGTTTTAAATTGCAGAAAATGACGAAAAATGACAAAATACGGTCTTCCGGAGCCCAGTGCGGACACAAGGATTCCGATACAGACAAAATAAGTGCTCAGATGGATTTTCTGGACGTGTGCCAATCTTTTTAAGATATAATAAGGTTTTCATCAAAATCCATGCCAGTGCGGACGCACGGATATCTATGTGGATGGCATTCTGGTCGCACAGGAAAAGTCCAAGCGCAGTGCGGACGCACTCAGTTCGGCCGAAATTTCAGCTTCCGACACAGTTTCGTATTTTGGGTATATCTTTGTCATACGAAATCTGTTTTGAGCATATGACCACTTTTCGGAAAGCTAACGAGAAGATCTACAACTTTCATGAACGAAGAAAATCCAAATTCGGAATATAAAATCCAGTGCGGACGCATTAGATCCAGTTCGGACGCACTGAACCCGTAGATAACCAGAATTGCACATTTTTAACACGGGTTCTATTTTTGGCGCATCATGGACACGTTTTTACAGCTAAGATTGGGCATGACTTCCTGAGAAAGCAATCCAAGAATAACACCCACTAACCTCACTAATCCTACATTCAAGCCTCCAAATTAGACATAATCTCTTGCTATAAAAGGAAGGATCTCTCCATTTAATTAAAAAGCTCTACATCATCAATTCCCATCTTTCTCATCATCTTTAGAGGCTATTTCCATCTAAAAATTATGTAGCAATTCTCTAAGTTCCAAGTGTTTTTCAAGGAAGGAGAAGGAGAAGATTCAAAGGAGATTCCGGCAAGTATTGATATTTTTGATTCAACAAAGGGTGTAATTATTTCTTTAATTCATTTCTCTTTATTTTGCCAAACTTTGTAATGGATCTCTCCAAGAGGGAGTAGTTCTCTCTCTAGGGGTTTAGGTCAATGCATGAACTTGTTTAATTCTATTCTATTTGGTTCTTTGTTTTTATTATGATTGTTTGATTTGATTGTTAATTTTTGGTGATTTATTCTTTGTGGTTCGCATGATTTGTACTTGAATTGTAGTTATCCCGCTTTAGGTCTTTTAGACTCCAAAGTAGCTTAGGATCATATATGATAGTATAAATTGTGTCACAAAGCCATTAGAATTTAGGTTAGAGAAACACCATCTTTTAATCTAAACCGGAACTACACAAATTAAAGTTAGGTATTTGATGATGGACCCACAAGTGAAATCAAGTCCTAATTAGGACATCTAGAATTGAATTGGATATCGGTATGAAGAACCTAATGGTGAAATACCGATATCTAAGGATATGATAGACTAACAAGAGCTTCATAAGCTAGATAGCTAGGGTGATAGACCGATCGGTGAAGTCCGAATTATCTAGGCACGTTATTAATTCACGAAAGTGACCCTTTTTAATATATTAGGTTAGAAACCTCATCAAATCAAACATGAATTTAAACAAACCAAATATATAGAATTAAATAAGGGATTGTAGACCGAAAGCCCCTAGAATTCTCCAATCTTTGTTAAACCCTAACTTAGCTTTACTCTTTCTTAGTTTTTATTGTTTAAACATTCAACTCTTTGGGTATTGAACCCGCCAACCTTAGGATTATTAGTAAACAAACATTAAAACAAACTTTGAAACAAACCAAAATTCTGAAATTATTCTTTAGAGCAAAAATTGAAGTCTCCCCTTATCCCTTGGATCGATACCTTTTATATTATATTGATAGGTTGTGTGCTTGCAATCGACCAATCTTTGAGTATTTAGGTTTATAAATTTAAAAGAAAATTGAGTACAAAATATAGCCAAAACCCTATACACAAAATACTCATTACTTTCTCTATACCAAAACGGCGTAGCACTTTCTTGGTAAAACTTAGCTTGCAATTCTCTTCGTCTTTATGATTGTGAGAGGCCATTTAGAAATCCTGAGGACTCCACATTCACTTTGGAACTTGCACCATTTTTCCTCAAGAGATCCCAAAGAGATCAAATTTTTCGACAAATCGGGTATATCCGTATATGCCTCACACTCGTCAATCTTCGGACCTTTCTATCATGGAAATTAATTGTCACCGAACCAATTATGGCAACCTTACACATGTTATTGTTCTTCATGAGAACCTTACCATCTGTAGACTCATAAGTCTCAAACTAATCTCTATTCGGAGTCATGTGTTGTGAATCACCCGTATTCATCACTCAACAATGCTTGTCATCAACATTGGTATCTACCACACAAAGAGTATCAATCGTGTCACACTCGGCCACATTGGCCTCCTCCTCTGAAGTATCTTTAGTATCCATATTTTGTTTATTTTAAGTATGAAACAATCAGCCATAATGTCTCTTCTTCTTACAATAGTTACATGCCAAAAATTTTTGCCTAGATTTCGAACAGGTCCTTGTATCTTTCGAGTTTGGTTCCATGAACTACCACGATCAACAACTAAACCAACACCTTGACTTCCTTTCTTATTATTGGTCATTTCACTATCAATGTGCAACTTAGCTTGCAGATTTCTCTTAACAGTATTAAGAAAAATATTGTCTCTACTATAAATCAACATGTCTCTAAAGGTCTTGTATGATGCGGGTAATGAGCACAATAACAAAAGAGCTTGGTCCTCATACTCCATCTTAACATAAATCTTATCTAAGTCATTCAAAACAGATACAAACTCCGAAATATGATCGGAAATTGATGTACCTTCAACCATGCGAAGGGTGTAAAGGCGCAATTTCAACCGTAATCGATTGGTGAGAGATTTCTTCATGTAAATGTTCTCCAATTTCTCCCATAACTCCTTAGCAGTATTCTCCTATAGGATATCTTGCAATGTCAAATTGCTCAAACACAATTGGATAATGGAGAGTGCCTTATCATCCATATTTCTCCACTTACTGTTCATTAACGCATCAATCAAAATTTTGTTTTCGGAATTGAGTAACAAGTTTGAGCCAATCAGTGTGCACAACAAAGCAAAATAAAAAACAGGAGATATTTTGGCATTGTTCACAAGAGATGAAGCAATATACCGAAATTGAGAAATTGAGAAATTGAGTTGGGTGTTGTAGCGGCTCACAAACCCAGCGCAGTCCAAGATTTTGGCGGAGACTGAATCGCGGTTCACCAAAAAAACAAAATTGCCCTTAGCGACGCGGTGCACCGGCGACCCACCAAACAACAACGTGATTTGGGATGCGCTCTAATTGCTGACTCATGCGACGAACTGAAAACTCTTCAATGACAGCAGTGGAAAAAGAAATCCTGAAATCACCGATCGAATCTGCCGGTGACGAAAGTGACTCTCATACTAATTTGTTAGAGTTTTTAGGATTTGAGAAGAGAAATGGAGCAAGAGACAAAAAGACAACTCAATTTGATTTCTATTACACTTAATTATCTTTCATACAATAGTCATTACATAAACTATAAATTAAAGATACAAAGTCCAACGTACTCGAATAGCAATTTGGATCAAAACATAACATTAGGAAAGATCAGACGTGACGATTCTCTGTATCATAGATATCGTGGGTCATGTATCATAGACACTGTGGATCCAATTGGGAGTAGGTTCGATACATATCAGATCTATTTTAGTTTGATGAGCTCAATCAACATCTGATCTGCTTTATAATGCGCGTGCTTCACTTAAATTTTTTTACATATCTGTTTTAATTTTTATGTGCATAGATTTAAAAGAAAATTAAATAGTTTTGAAGTTTATTGGATCAAAAGGTCCCACGAGTATCGGACCTACTTCCGTTATCTTGTGGGTCTTAACAGGAGTGCGTATCATCTGATATTTTGCGTGACCGACGTATCCAATGCCTATTCCGGGATAGTGGAGGGGCCAGTATTATTTGAGTTTTGAGATTCGTGCAAAACGTATTTGAATGGTTGAGATTTCCCAAAAAGTCACACACAGTATTGGAGGGGGTCCACGCGAAATCTTTTGATCAGACGCTTGGAAACAAAATATATTGATAGCTTTTTAGTAATTTCATGATGGGTATTAGTTGTTTATCACTAATAATTAGTCCAACAAAGATTATGCCTTCACTTTTGAAGGGAAACCTTCATCGACTTTCAAGAAGAAACAAAACTGCTATTGAACTTGCTAAGTGTACGTACGGTGTACCCATAAAAAAATTATACCGGGGTCCGGGGGGATGGATAGTTGTTTCCAAATTTGTATGAACCGGAAGATTTTCTAAGTTTAACAATTTTTTTTTAATATTTCGTTATATTTTATATAACATATATATATTACACAAAATTATTGTACTAATTAATTAATTAATACCTGTCTTATTTTGTCAAAACAAATTAAAGTACAAAATAATATTCTAATTACTACAAGACCTTCATGTTGTTCTTCAGCTTAGTTAAAAGAACAATTAATATACCAAAAAAATAAAAGATGGATGCTATATATAGTAATATAATTGGTAGACCAAAGTGAAATGACGATGGATGCCAGTTGGTGGACTCATTAATATATAGTTCATTACTGAAATTTGGAAATATATATATATAAATGGAAAGAAAGCATATATATATATATATATGAGTAGAACTAGGGTGCTCTCAAGTTCACCAAACCTTTTGTAAATTTGACTCTAAAATATATCGAATCGACTTTAAACGATGAATCTAAACCGTTGAAATCCTTCTACCTAATTATTAATGCGTCTACGTGTGAAAATTTTAAAGTTTTGAATTAATTTAATATAGAGTCAAGTGGTCAAAAGTTTAAGGTTTATATATTAATTTTAATGCATTCATTTTTTGGACTTCTTTGACCACTTGACTCTATATTAAATTAATTCGAAACTTTAAAATTTCACATGTAGACGCATCACTCATTAGGTAGAAGGGTTTCAACGGTTTGGACTCATCGTTTAAAGTCGATTCGATATATTTTAGAGTCAAGTTCACAAGAGGTTTGGTGAACTTGGGAGCACCCTAGTTCTACTCTATATAGAGTCCAAACCGTTGAAACCCTTCTACCTAATGAGTGATGCGTCTACATGTGAAAATTTTAAAGTTTCGAATTAATTTAATATAGAGTCAAGTGGTCAAAAGTTTAAGGTTTATAAATTAATTTTAATGCATTCATTTTTTGGACTCCTTTGACCACTTAACTCTATATTAAATTAATTCAAAATTTTAAAATTTTCACATGTAGACGCATCAATCATTAGGTAGAATGATTTCAACGGTTTGGATTCATCGTTTAAAGTCGATTCGATATATTTTAGAGTCAAGTTCACAAGAAGTTGGGTGAACTTAGGAGCACCCTAGTTCTACTCTATATATATATTTATATTTCTCCGGGGACTTAATTAATTGATGAGTACTTGGTAGTAATCGTTCCCGAAGGAACTCAATCCGTCCGATAAGAGGCTGGACCAATCCGGAATCCGTCACGAAATGAATTAAATGCAGTGAAATTCTTTAATATTGGTTCCAATGAAGATCGGACGGTCGGGATCCAATCTCAAAATTTGAGGTAGCATAGGTGAGTGCGGCAGTAGCACCACCGGCACCGACTCCGAGCATTGTATTTGTATTTGTATTTAGTTGGTTTCCATTTAAAGCCCACCTTTTCCCTCTTTTCAATCCCCTTTTCACCACTTCCCAGTTCCCACTATGTGGAGTTAATTGTAGACCAGTACATACGTAATAAATAAATAACCAACTAATTTCTCAGTACCACCGACCTCTGGATTCCTCAGCTTCTACCCTCTTCTCTCTCTCTCTCTCTCTCTCTGTGAAAAGTTTTTATTAGATAAAATACTCGAGATTTTAAAGAGAGGAGATAGATGAAGTTTCCCAGATTGGTAAGCCATGTTTATTTACAATTGTGCCTCATCATAACTACTTGGGAGTTCATTATTCTTTAAATTGTTCTAAATTGTTTGTTCATTGGATTTGCCTTGTTGTTAATTTCTTTTTTTTTTTTTTTTTTTTTTTTTTGACAAAGCCTTGTTGTTAATTTCTCATTTTTAACATCTTTAATTTCAGGGTTTACTAATAAACAAGTCAGTGAATGCAAGGCTCTACTTTTGTAATTTAGCCCTGCTCACATGTTTCTTCTGTATAGCCTTTCTTCTTGGGAGTTCATTATTCTTTACTAACCATGTCAGTTTCTTTATTTATACCACACTGGTACAATGCAAGCTCACCAATAGGTGGCTTCTTATGTTTTTTTTTTTTTTTCATAGCTTGCAAAATTCAGGCCTCAAAATTTTTAATTGATCAAACAATTAACCAGAAATGAAACAGAATCAACCAATTAATATTCAGTATATTGATTTCAAGCTTAATATCCATGCTATTTTTAGACAAATAGATCCATATCATTCTTCATGGTGGAAGAATATATTATGAATCTATGATGTGTATTGTACTATTGCTTTTTTTTCTTTTGAAAAGGGTGTATTGTAGTATTGTTACATAGGTAACATAATATTCTACTGAAATACATTTGGCAGTCAATTACTAAAACCTAACTAATTACTGAAAAGTGAAAATAAAAAATATAATGATAGCGTAACCAAATTACTAGTTTACTGCATGTTTGTATTGGCCTAGCATGAGTCCTGATTGGTACATACCATTCTGACAGAGAGAGACTGATTCTTGGTAAGTACTATTCTAGTATTATTCAAGTTATTTAGTTCACACAGAATCACTTCTAACTCATAATTATCATTTAATTGAAGTGATACTGCTGCAACAGGCTAAGGGGCATTGCCTTCTATTTGCCCAATATTGTTTTATTTGAAGTTTCTCTCCAACAATAATGTAGGTCGTATTATCGAGATTCAGAATGAGATCTTTAGGAAAACCTAGTGATTGCATGGTAATGTAATTAATTTTCTTCTTCTTCTTCTTCTTCTTTCTGAAGTAGTTTTCTTGTTTCTTTTCTACTATTTTAATTTCTATTGTTTTCTTTTATAATTCAAATTTACTTTCCTATTTTCCCAGACTGAGTGTCGGCCCCCAGGGAGTGAGCCATTGCCTAGGGGGATAGTGAGCAGACAATCCAATCTAGAAATGCAGCCCATTCAAGGCTCTAATTTTAAACCGAGAAAGGTACTCAATAAATCCCAACATCCAATATAAAATCCTTGATGAAGGGCCAGTAATAGTTTACTTGATCACCAGCTTAAGCAGACTGAGATGGATTGATAAATTAGGTCAAATTTTACTTATTTGTACCAGTTTGTCAAAATCAAATGATAAATCCAACTTAATGAACATTTCCAGAACTGCTAGGAGGTTAGAAAAGATCACCAGCTTTAATTTCCAAATAGAAAAAAAAAATGTTGATTCAACCTGAACAGACAATTTTATTACCCTTCCTAAAATGAACTTAATTACTTCAGTTAGGTTATTTTAACAATTATTATATGAATGCCCCTCAAAGACCACGTATAACCCTTCGTAGTTAGAACTGGAGTCATCATATGCACATGTTTCCTTCTATTTTTTTTCTTATTTTCTTTCATAGTTTCAAGTGGAGTTGGTCCATAATTTCTCAATGTAAAACCCTCTTTTTATATCAAGACATGAACTGTTACCAATTAGTTGCTCTAGTAGATTAACTGATTATTGTTTGAAGAATTTTGCAAAACATGCAAGTCAATCAGTAACTCTCTGTTTAAGAAAATAAAAATGACTACTACTCCTTTGATTCAAACAATCTTACCGATCTTGAAACATTTTATGCCACTTAGATATCATTAATGGGGCTAATAAGAATGTCCTTTTTCTCTAGATGTTGTTCCTCTTAGTTTAATCCATTTCTCTATATTTCACTTCAATCTGTCTAAAACCCTAACCGTAATTAGTTCGAGAAAAATGATATAAACAATTAGTTTGTGCAAAGATATTGGAAGCTAGGGACAAAAACTGTTTAAGAGACAGTAGACATCTGTTAGGTTATTTCTCGACTATTTGAATGTGTGTTCTGCAAGTACCAAAAATCATAGGCTTTTTCAGCAATTAAGCATAAGTGATATTTATTTTCAACTCAGGACCTCATGGTCTTTTCACAATTTTAAGCAACTAGTTGTCTAAAAAGCTTTTGCTTACATTAACAGAAGAGTTCAAAGAGCTTGTTGGCTGTTGCTGCGGGGATAAAGCAGAAAAAAGTCATTGATAAAATTGCTAAAAAGGTAATTTCTGAATTGAAAATTGGATTTACATGATTTATGAGAATTTATTTATTATGTTTATTTTCCTTATGTGCAATCCATCTCTTCCAGAATTAAAATTTGGGCTGTAGTTAGTGCTGTTGTGGAACTGATTTACCAAGAACTTTAACCGACATCTTTTCCTAAATAAACCTGAGCCATCCATTCCAGACCATGCAATAAGCCCGAGATTAATCTTATATGGCGCAAATAATTGGCTATTAGCCTCACTTTAGAACCCATTAGACCGAATTTACCAGAATTTATGCAATTTCAATAAATACAACATCACAAACTGGTACAGAACCATGCAAAATGGTATACGCATCAAGTTTTTCTTGGTTCTCTTCAATCAACTTCATTATGGAAGTCATGGTGTTTCTGAACATTTATTTTCCCCATTTTACCCTCATATGTAGTTCTCTTCTAGTGATTTCACTATAATGCTATTCCACTACGATGGTGTCATTGATGATTGGGGTGATTTGGAATGGAGCAGTACCACAATACATGTTGCAGCTATTAATCAGACAAAATGGTATGATGATCTTACTAAACTTAGTCTTACCAAAGGAGTACTCTATTTTTTATGCCTTTGTGAAGTTGTGGTGAACTGTAATTGGAATTTGTGTGTTTTTGGATAGAACATATGCTTAATTCTAAAACTAAGGCAACTAATTCAAGCTGATTGTTTTTTGAACTCTGATATTTGATAGGTGGTTTGCAAAAAGGTTTCTACATCCAGATATTGTGGCTGAGTACCGATACATCTTCCTCTGGGATGAAGACCTTGGAGTAGACCATTTTAATCCTAAACGGTAAATATCATATTGCTATTGTTGTTTTCTTAACTACTATGTACAGCTTCCTGAATTTATCTCATTTTTTTTATTAATCTTGTTTTTCTTGTATGTAGTTATATATCAATAATTCAAAAGGAAGGCCTGGAGATCTCACAACCGGCTCTAGACATGGCCAAGTCAGAAGTGCATCATCAGATCACAGCTCGTGGTAGGAAAGGAAAACTACACAGGTATTTTATTGAATTAAAATATGTCTGATTGCGAAAAGACGAATCAGCGAAGGGTAGTATTTGCATATATTGTTTTGATGCATATATCAGAAAAATAGAAATACCAGCATCTGCTGTGTGCCCTTGGAAACTAGAGATATTATCCTTTATGTATGAAAAACAGGGAAAATTGTCCAAAACAGTCAGTCACCTTTTCATTTTGTCAAACAAAACTGCACAGTGTGCCATTTCTTCCTTGTTCACATTGAAAATAAAGTGTGGACAAAAGGATAGTTTGGTCATCCTTTGGAAGAAAAAAGAGAAGCTACGGCATCAGTGGCAGAGCCAAGATATTTGTCTTGTGATGTCAATTAAGAGGTTTTTTAATAAATTTGGAACTTGTACCTTTTTTTTTTTTTTTCATTTTGAAAATCCAGTAGAATTAATTGACCTGACTGTAGCTCATGTGGCTCTGCCACTACATGTCATGACATGCACAATAGACTTGTCATGTTTTGTTGGAGCATATTTAGCGATTTAAGATTTATCAAGGATATGCAAAATAAGAGTTTGGGTATAAAAGAAAAAAGAGTTTTATGTAAAATGAATAAAGAACATTTATTCCTTTTTTGTTAACAGAAGGATATACAAGACAAGGGGTGGGGGGAGATGTTATGAGAATAGCACTGCACCTCCATGCACAGGGTAAGGTGCCTTTTCAAAAGTTTTCAATATAATTAGTTTTGTTCTGTATCTTTTTTCTTTTTTCTTTTTTTCTTGAAGTGTTGCTTTATTTAACTATACGTCTAGAACAGATGGGTGGAGATGATGGCTCCCGTGTTTTCTCGAGCTGCATGGCGGTGTGTATGGCATATGATCCAGGTAAATATAACTATTTATTTTATATATTCGTTTTTTTTTTTCTTTGACTCATTATCATTATGCAGAATGACTTAATTCATGCATGGGGTCTGGATAAGAAGCTCGGCTACTGTGCGCAGGTATTTTAGTTAAATGCCTTCTGCTTTGAAAAAAATTTGAGAGGTGAAACTGTGAAAGTGTTGTAACTTTAGTGTGAACAATGGAAAATCCAATATAAGTATGTGATATATTAACATTCATGGATATCTGCTTTAAGATCTAAACCTAGTGCGGTTATAGTTTGAAATCGGGGAATTTTACAAATTGCCCTATTTTTCAAATTTTTCAAACAAAATACCCCTCTTCCAAAATAATTAACAAAATGTCCTTGTGGGGTCCCTATTTTCCCTTTCTTCCCCCTCTCTCCCCCTCCCTCCTATTTACTCTCATCAAATTTTAGCACCTCCTTTCTCATTAAACTTTAATGAATACAAAATATACAACAAATATTTTATAGACATGCAACAAATTTTTCAATTAGATAGCTAATATATATTATCAAATATATATTTTTCAATTAGGCAACAACCAATGCCAATCAAAATAAAATATAATCAAGAGAATTACAATACAAAATCAAATCTTAACTACATATGCTTATATTTGTACTTCATTTCAACTTTATCTCTCTCATATATAAAGTTCAAAATATTATTAAATTACAGTACCAACAAAATAAAAGAGTACAAAACATAAAACATGGATATAAATTGCAAATCATAAATTTAACGGTTTCTGTAACCTTCTATGTCCAATATTGTATAAGCTTTCAAAATTCCTACAATAAAAACAAATATTTAAGAAGTAACAAAATAAAGTGAACAATTTTAAATTAGAAAAAATAACCAAGTAGCAGTTAATAAATTAAACCCAAACAATCTCATATTAGATTAAGGATAGTGTTAAACATACTTCAGTTTTTAACAGAAGATGATATCTCAAGTTGTGACACCTACATATCATATAATTTTGGTTAGAAAAAATAATTAATATTTGATACACATACAATAGCAAAATGCATGATACCTCTAGTTTTGCGAAGCTGCGGACATCTTTTTTTATAATGGCCAAGCTCGCTACAATGCAAGCATTTACGCTTTGGACCAGTGTTTTCTCTCACATCCATTGAATTTCGTATGCGAGTTGACTTACGACAGCCTTTTTGTTTCCTAAGTGCAGGAGGGAGCATAGTTGGTCCTTCGGTGCTTGGCCAAAATCTTTTGTCTGGTACAGGATGAAACTGAACCGAGTATGCATTTCGGTACTTCTCAATAAAATACGAATCATCACAAAGTGTATGAAAATCTGTTTTATGCCATTGATCACCACAACAAGCCAACATATGACTACACGGAAGACCAGTCAGTCGAAATGCTTGACATACACATTCTGATGACCTTCCATTTATTTTCACTGAGTATTTTGAGGTTCCCGTATTAACCTCAAATTCACATGGACCAAATCGACATACCTAGTATCAGCAAGATGAAATAATTAGAGTTATAGAATAAGAAATAAATGAAATGAGTGATAAGTGTTAATTTTACATATTATTTAATGCATGGTCTGGTCTTAAAACCAATTCTATTTATCATATTATTTAGTTGCATATTTATTTGTTTTGGCAAGAGATGGGATGCTGGGAAATTTATTATTGTAGATTTAGAACACAATATTACAAGAGATATTTGTGCAAAGAAAATCTTTGTCGAATACAAAATTGGAACTTTTGAATTGGAAAGGAGTCACATGATATATATCTGTTTATAATTAGAAGAGATACGGCAGCAACAGTTTTTTTTTCTGGGAAATAATCGATTCACATAATTATATTGATTTATTCTATTAGAAGGTGAAAGGCGCCAAAATTTGATGAGAGTAAATAGGAGGGAGGGGGAGAGAGGAGGAAGAAAGGGAAAATGGAGACCCCACAAGGACATTTTGTTAATTATTTTGGAGGAGGGGTATTTTGTTTGAAAAATTTGAGAAGTAGGACAATTTGTAAAATTTCCCTTTGAAATCATAAATAAATTATAAATTAAGCACTAGTAAGGTTAATCTAGATTAATTATGCAAATATTAATAAATAAAATTTACTCTGTTTATTACATCATAATTGACTTAGCTGTCTTTTGAATATAGCTCGTCTCCTATTGATGAATAATGCCATTTATTCTCGCTCTTCTATTTTCTTTCATTTAAACAGGGTGAAAGGAGCAAACATATAGGGGTGGTTGACAGTGAATATATAGTTCACTTTGGTATACCGACTCTTGGTTCTTTACCTGAAAATAAGGTGAGAAATTGTTTTGTATCCATGTATTCATCTTTCAACTACCTTAGTGCAATTGAGTTTCCTAAAGTGTTTTTTTAATCAAAAGATATAAGACATCATTATCATTTACTCTGCATTTGATTAATGTATATATTTTTATTTATACAGACAAATGAGGAAACAATTGATCAGTCATCTGAACTAGCTCCGTACATGGTACTGATATCATTTCGTTTGAGGTCCTTAATTTCACTTGTATTTTTGTAATTTACTAGCTAGCTAGCTTGTTAACTGGAGTTAGTTAATTTGAATTTTCTGGTCTTTCAGGTTTCACCAGCACTGTGTACAACAGCTGATAGATGCGCAGTATGTCTTATATTTAGTTAATTGTTAGATAATTTCACAATTAATTAAGAGTTTGATTATGGAATCAATATATATCATGTTTTCTTTTCAATATTTTTAAAATCTTGCTTAATTGTACAGGTGAGACGACGATCTTATGTGGAGTTGATTCTATTCCAGAAGAGATGGAAAAAGGCAGCTGAAGAGGATGATTGTTGGACTGATCCTTACCATGAAGTATGAACCCTAGTTAGTATTAATTACACAATCAATATATACTTTATCAACTATCAAGCAAAAGAGAATGAAATGGGAAACAAATTTAAATAGAAAAAACACAAGCAAAGAAATAGGCAGCACTCTCAAGTTTTTATTGTATAATTTGCATTCTTACTTCATCTTTGAGATAATGAAGTCTTGGTTCATTTTGTATATGTTAATACCAAATTGTACATATCAAATAGTAAGTGATGTAAATATTATGTACACAGTAAGTGATGCAAAAAAGAGGTGGATTATGGATATAATTGTATATTTATTGGTGTTTGGTAATATATATGTATTTCAAGAAATTTTGGTTTGAGAAATATTTTCTTTTACATATTTGTTTATATGCTATCTTTGGGCAAGATCAGGTGGATTCTGACTTTCAATTAAGCTACAAGGGTCAATCAAATACACATTTGGAGTCAATTATTTAAATTTTTCATGCTAATTAAGTATGGCAGCAAATTTTACGATACTCATAACATTTTACAATAAAATATATACAAAATTATGTATTAGCTAGTACAATTTTTTGGGAAATAAATGCAGATTAATTGGTAAGTCCGCCTCAACATGCATAGTATTCTATTCTGTGTGTGAAGACGACATGATTCTTACAAAATATATATTTTTCAATTAAAGGCTAAACATGCATGATGGGATGTAGACCTCCAGTTACTCCAACTGGTCAGAGGCACAAGTTAAGTGCAGATGTTGGAGAGCTAGTTGATCGAAAGATATATCAAAGGTTAGTAGGTCAGTTGATTTATCTAAGTCATACATGTCCTGTTATCTCATTTGCAGTAAGCATGGTGAGTCACTACATGTATGATTCAAGGAAGAGTCATAATGCAGTTTATCAAATTCTGAGATACCTGAACAGTGCTCCAAGAAAGAGGTTGTTATTCAAGAATAATGGCCATCTGGGCATTGAAGGATATTGCATCTTTGTAGGAGGTAATTTGGTTTCTTGGAAAAGCAAAAAATCAATCGGTAGTGGCACGGTCTACTACTGAGGCTGAGTACAGGGCAATAGCCTTGGGAGTTTCTGAGTTGTTGTGGTTGAAGGCTCTTCTAGTGGAATTGAAGATGGATCAAGGGATTTACATGAAGTTATGGTGCAATAACAATTTGACAATTAGCATTGTCAATAACCCGATACAGCATGACATAACCAAACATATTGAAATCGATAGGTTCTTCATCAAGAAAAAGCTAAATAGTGGAATACTAAAGCTAAGTCACATTCCAACTTGGGATCAAGTGACGAATTGTCTCACAAAGAGTCTTAGCTCTTTAGGTTTTTCTAGATTATGTGACAAGATGAACTTAATAAATATCTTTCGTCCATCTTGAGAGAGAGAGTGTTGAGAATTAAGAATGTATTAAGGATTTAGATAAAAAGGTAATTAGGGGGCGTTTGGTTTGCGCTATTAACCATTTCAAGGAATAGAAGGATTCCAGGGAATGTAATGCTAAGGAATGTCATTCCAGGGAATGTGCCATTACCATGTTTGGTTTGCGCATGACTATCACTTTAGTATTCCATAAAATGTGCTATTACCATGTTTGGTTCGCACATGACTATTGCAATGGCTATCAAGACATGTCTTCAATATTTTTAAATTATTAACTAAATTTTGTCTAAAAAAACTTATTTAATTCATATAAATAAATAAAAATATTTTTAAAAAGTTCAAATATTGGATTCAAGACATCCATATGGATCTCAAATTACAAAAATTTATAACTTTTTGTACATTTACAGTCTAATTGGATTATACAAACTACTTCAGAAAAGAAAAACATATCTAATTACACGATAAAAGATGCATTGACTGGTACCAGTACCAGTTCGGTACTAAACTTGCACTAGTTTACACACTACACGGTTAATTAATTATTGACATAAGATTAGTATAAATTAAATAATGAACAAGATAAAAATATTAAAAATATACTTAGCTTAAGAAATAAGTAAAAATGATATTTGACAGAAATAGGAGCGGTTCAACCTTCCTTAATAACCTTATAAATGTACCAGTTCCCTTGTACCAGTACCAGTTCGGTACTGTCATATCTCTTATCAGTGAGATTAATGCAGTAAAATGGTTAGAAAATTTAGACTCAATCTGACAGAAATGACCCCAATGTTTCTCGTCAATTTAGACTCAATAATACAAACTCTCAATTGTTCAACTATGCAGAAATCATTGAACCTTTGCATAAGCTAACTTTCATTGAGCACATAGTAAGAACCATGTTTGAAATGAGAAAATAGAAAATTAACATATCATTCAACTAATAAGAATCGACTTAGTGATTATTTCTTGAGCTTCTCCACGCGGTAAACATTTCATGAGCTAAAGTGTCCCTCCAATTGGTCCATTCATCGGTTGATTCAATATGTCTAATTAGTTCATCATCTAGCTCCTCTGGCAGTTGGTTGGTCTCTTGCGTTTCGACATCCAAAGGATCAATAGGCATTTCCCTTCGAATGTGATTATGAATGAGCGCACATGCTGCAATTATTCGACATTGAATCTTTACCGGATAAAATGATTTTCCCCTAAGAATTGCCCATCTCCCTTTAAGAAGACCAAAACATCGTTCTATGACATTGCGTGCTGAAGAATGTTTGTAGTTATAAAACTCTCGCGCTGTTCGTGGTAATCTACCACCACTCCAATCACTTAAATGATATCTTTGGCCTCTATAAGGCGTAAGAAAACCCTCTCCATTTGGATAACCAGCATCACAAAGATAATAGTAACCTGTAGTTAGAAAAAAATACAAAGTATCAATGCCAAAAATACAAAATTATATTTTTAAAATTATATCAATTGGTATATGTCATCACTGATATGATTGTTACAAGTAAGCTGCTCATAATATGAAATATCTAAATATGTAACACTATTATGAACGGTACCGAATCATAACAGTACAGTATTAGAGCTCAAAGTAGCTAGATTGTGCTACCTAATTTAATGGATCGCATCTTTGCAATTTAATGAATCCTACAGATTGTTGGTGAAAAAAAAACTTTAATGAGCTAGCTAGCTGTTGGTTCTTGAATTCAAGCAAAATAGAAACCAAAATGCATATCAAGTCTAGACTTACCATGAGGCACTTGTAATCCATTTCTCCTAGCGATTGCATCACGTAGTACTCTTGAATCAGCCGCAGATCCTTCCCATCCAGGTAGAATATAAATGAACTGCATATCTGGAGAACAAACTCCTAAAACATTTGTGGCAACCTCCTTTTTCCTGGTACGGTATCTAGCTTTGTCAATGTCATAAACATTCACTTGAATATATGTACCATCTAGTGCGCCAAGACAGTTCTGTTAAATAGAGACAATAATTATATTTGATTTTATTTACGATGTACTTATTGTTTTATATGATTGGTAAATTGTACAGGTACCTTAAACCATTTCCATCTTTCATCAGTTGAATCTTCTAGTACTGGTGTTGGCTTCTTAAGTAGAACATTATGGCATCTAATAACAGCATTAAGCACATTGCGAAATTGCCTACTTATTGATTCTCCGGATCTAACAAATTGTCTCTTTATTACCCTGTTTTTTTCATCATGCGCCAAAATATTCAAAAAAATTGCTACTGCCTCTTCAACTGATATACTTCCATCACATCTCAACCTCCCCACACTTGACAACAAGTCACACAGGCTATAAAAAGCTCTTTGATCCATGCGTGTATTTTCAACACAAAATAAGTCACATTGAAATACCATTCTTTGAAGAGTTATAGATCGAATAGAGTGCCTGTCCAAAGCATTACGACCACCCCATGAAATTCGACGATAGTGTGTCATCAATACCAACCATAACAAGGTAGCTTTAAACATTAGATAATAGAGCATCTCAAAGTATGAAGCGGTAACGGAAACTGTAACAGGAATTGTGTAAAGATTTGTCGGTTCGTCCATCGTTTCACAATGCAGGATATGAGGCTTCTACAGACAGCCCACTCTCTCTTGATGTATTCGATCTGAACCTTCATATATACAAAGGTTTATGACAGTTAAAAAAAAATTGATGCTTGGGTTGGGACATCTTATGGGCATAAAATAATTTGTATAAAATTTCAACAAAAAATTAAGAAAAAAGTTTGATGTGTTACTTCTACAGGGGAGAAACTTTATAAGGAACTATACTGACTGTATTTAAGATATACTGCTTTGGTACAAGACCTATATGCCCTGAATTTCAGGCATCATAGACTGGTTAGAAGTATTTACAGTGCTCTGATTAATAGCCCACACTGGGTCTCCCTGCTCATCCAAGAGATAGATTAAAATAAAAAAAAACAAAAATTAGTATAATTATGCATACTGGGTCTTTCCTCCTGGCTGTGAACTCGAGCACCTAAACACAATAAAAAAAGAAAAGATAACTTTATTAGAGGAAAAATAAAGATGAAACATGTTCTTGAATAGACCTCCTAGCCACATATTTTTGGTATATGAACTATGTAAATGACTGAGCATTTATTTCTCTGTAACATAAAAAGAGAGAGTAAATAATCAAGTAGTTCAACTCCCTGATTTCTAGTGATTATTTCTAATTTGCAGTGTTAAACTGTCAAGGATTGTACCAAACTGACCAGTACGCAATGGCACTGCATACCTTATGTTTGCACCAAAACAAATCTATTGGAGTTCTCACTAAATAAACAACAAACTACACGTAATTCCACATCAATTTACCATATTAATTGTGAAGAAAAGCCGATTTACTCATTCGAGCATTAAATCAAACACCTCATTGACAATTTATCAAAAAACAAGTAAAGTTAAGTTATACAAAAGCCTATAACTCCAATGTTTGAGAAGCATCAAGAAAAGGTAGAGTTCGTGACTGATCTCAGATTGGTGAATTGTAAAAACAATTTTAGAACTGAAATTGAAAAATTGTAAATCAACCAAACCCAACTCCGAATCTGCTAAAGAGAAACTAGAATTGGCGAAAGGAAGTGAGAGAGAGAGAGACCAAACCTGTAATCAGATAATACAGCAGTCAGAGACAGGAGTGTAGAATTGATTGTCCCTCTTGACTAAAAAGATAAGGGGAGAAAAGATAAGAGAAGGGGAGAAGAGGGAAGAGAAGGGGAGAAGAGAAGCGTAAATATGAAATCACAGAAGGGCTAGAAGGGGAGAAGAGAAGCGCGCGTCTCCGAAAAAAATTAGAAAATTTGGGCGCTTGGGAGATTTCCGCGAAGCGGGAATAGAGAAATTCCATCTCCCGCGTGGCTACGGAAATAGCCATGAACTATGCCATCGGGATTGCCTTGCCATCGATGATTCCCATTCCTATTCCTTCGCTGCTCTAACCAAACGCGGTAATAAAAAAAATTTAACAGGATGCCCGGGAATGACGTCGTAAAAGCGCAAACCAAACGCCCCCTTAGAGAATATTTAGAGGCCTCTATGTAATATACTCTCTATATAACTCAAGTTTGAGAATTAATGAATTATGTTTGAAATTACAAATATTAGATACCGCTATGGATTTGTATCCCCATGAGACTAGTCTGCTCATTGCAAGCTCCTATTAATGTTTGGTTTTTACAAGTCCTTGAGAATAGCATGTGGAGATATGGATCATCTACTACACATGAAAAGACATGAGATGCAAGGCTTTCTGGCCTATTTTTTTTTTTTTTTTTTTGTGAATTTGGCATTAACCTGTAATAACACGATTTGACAGCTCAATTAGTGTAAATCAATACAACCAAAAGTATCTTAATGTTCTCTCATTCCAAACTTTTTGTTGCTCTCATCCTTGATCATGCAATGTTTACAATCGATGATTTGAGAAAACAGAATGATCAAAATGAAATGCATGTGAATTTTGTTCAGCATGTAAACTTTCTTGGCCTCAAAACTACCACAAATTCTAATAACAAGAAATGAATGGATTGGGTAAAACACACCATTACCTCTTCCAAAAAAGCCTAAAAGTATATGCAAAATTGGTAAATGCCGGTTCAATTTGTATCCCGTAAAGATCCTCATTATTTAATTGCAGCAAACAAATGGAACAATGCCATCAATCAGCCTCTCTATTTATTGACGGCCACCACTTTGCCTTGATTTCCGTGCACAATCAGCAAACCTCTTCACAGTCTCAGCACATTTAAGGGGTTCATTAGCATAATTCTTATAGCACTCCAGACAATCAGACCTCTCCTTCAAGCATGGTATAGGGTTCTGGTACGGAAGCTTGAACTCCTTTTCACGCAACTCCTTTGACCTCTTGTTCAATTCCTTGAGCATTTCTGATTCTTCCACCTTCAGTTTCTCTAACACCTTCTCACTCTCTTTTAATACTTCACGAATGGATTCAACCTCAGGAGGTAGTTCAACTGGAGGTGCATGTGCAGGTGCAGGTAAGGGTAAAAAGAGGGGTGGAAAGATTTGGGCAGGTGGCGGTGTTTGGGTTTGAGTCTGGGTGGCTTCAGTTTTGGGGGTTTGGTTTGTGCTTTTTGGTGTTTTGGGTTTGGGTTTCTTCACTTTTCTAGGTGATCTTTTTTCATCTTCTCGGGCTAGTTGATTGATCAGCTTGGTGCTGATCTGGACAGTGTATGAATCACCCATGGCAAATAAAAATTTAACTAGAAAAAAAAATGGAGGTCAAGTTAGAAACTGTAAAATTATAAGAGAACTTGTTCTAATCATGTTTGGAACCGTAAAATTATAATATTTTTTTCTGAAAAATAAGCAAAGAGCATTGTTGTTCAAATAACCCCTTTAGGTGGCCAGAAACTTGTGCTATAATGGAGACTAATTTTTGGAAAAAAAAAAAAAAAACCAAAAATTTAGGAACTGACCAAAGCGGCACTCCTTTAAGGTGGCCAGAACAAGTAAATGTACAATGTGAGTTGAAACTTTTGGCTCATAGGACTTCTTATTGCCAATTCATACCCATCCAAACAGGCATGGGTTTCTCAATTCACGTAACCAGAACAGACTCAATTGGCAATAGTTTAGGATTCTACTGCACATGCAAACCTCAACTTGTACCAATTAAGCTTGAATAAACACAAAATTGTGTGATTTAGCCCCCAGATTAGCCTAATATTTACCCTTTTCAGCCCTGATTTAATAGAGTAAAAAAAGAAGAAGAAATTGACACTAGAATCAGTACATACAGCTAAGAAACCCTCAACAAGCTGTAGCAAATCAAAGTGAAGTCGAGCTTTTTTGGACATTAAATATGACACAATTGAAGAAAATTGGGAAACGGCAGCTATGACCGCTATAGTCAACCGCTAAATCTGCTATCCTGCTATTCGCTATAGCCATCTAGCTGTCCGTGATGCTACATTCAATTGTCTTTGATTTTTTTTTTTTTAATTTCTAAAGCATGATCCATATTTGTTTTCTTCATAAATTTCTTCAATATTATGTTATGTATTTTTGGTTAATCGAACTTGGCCTAATCTATCACAGCAATTAAGTATGTGTTGAACTCAAAATCCTATCTCTAATTTTCTACAGCTGTACAATTCCTCTCTTACATCATGCATGACAGCATGACTTATCTCTGTGATTGTCATGCATGCTTAAAATAAAAAAATTAGTATCTTGCACATCTTTCTTATGGCCACTTTTAGGGGTCACATTAATTCTTTTGTGGTGGCACAACAGCTGCCGGAACAATTACATGGTGAGAAATATATCAGTTGACAATTATTTTAGTTTAATATTTGGATTTCACAAAAAATGCAAGTAAATTGATGAGTGAAAGGATCAAGTACTTATCACATATTCAATTTCCTGTTTTACTATAATATTTTAAAAATATTTAAAAAAAATAATAATAAGAAGAATTTGAGCAAGCGAACATTAGATGAGCGAGCGAATTCATGAAGATAAAGAAGATGGAAGGGATAGAGGTAGCGGATGAGGTGCTGGTACGGCCTTTATCGTACCAGTAAGTAATAACCTTTTCCTTTTTTGGGGTACATGCATCATGGATGGGTGCAAACCGCATATATTATCTTATCGCAGGAAAGACAGAGAAAGGAGGTTACCTTGCAGTTGCACGGGAGAAAGGAGAAGGGAGAAGGGAGAAGGAAAGACCGATCTGATTTGATCTGATCTGATATGATCTAGGGTTTTGGGTGAACGGGCCCAACGGGGGAACTGAGGGAGGGAGACGGGCGACCCGATCTGATCTGAGACCCTCAGAATAGACAAACAATGAGATTATGAGAGTGCTAAATTTGCTATAGAGCCCTCCAATGGATTTTAATTAATCATATGCCACTTTACCCTTCAAATATATATTGTGTCCCCTGATGGAACGATGGAAATCATTTTTGACATGTAACATTTTGTAAAAGGTTTAATTGGAACAAAAAAAATAATCATTTGAGGAGATATATCAAATTAAGTTGGTTGACCAATGTGCAAAATGCGGCAAACTGTTGGCCTCCTTCAAAAAGGTTTCCTAATTAATGTACCTACCTATGCATTAATTGTAAATGAAACTTTGAATCGGCTACATATTATTAGCTAATTATCAAGTCAACAATTGTAGAAGAGAGACAATTTCTTTTTTTGTTTGGATGTTGATGTAATTTTTTTAAACTGTTGTAATCAGCTGATAGCTTCTATCAGTGTTTCAAAAAAAAAACAATTGTAACAACCGATGAAACTACATTAATTGTGTATCAAAATAAGAAAAAAAAAAAAAGAACAAAACAATTCAAAGACAGTTATATATCTTATAATTTAGATATTGTGTATCAAATTTATAATAGTAGAAAACTACAACTGACCGACCAGTCTTCTTGCTTTTAAGTTTTAATCTATCTATGACTATCCCCTCCAACGTTTGAAATTGATAGTGATCAGGATTCAATACCATCGATATCTCTATCTCCCTCCCTCATGAAACTTTAATTCCGGCGTGCAGCAAATGAAATTATATATATAGAGGATGGTTCAAATGCATCATAGTTTTGTGCTCCAATAATGCTCCACATCTTTATCTCCGTTTTCAAAATCCGAACAGTCGATCCGAACAGCTTAAATTAATTATTACAATAAAATATGCTTGGAGATCAAATTTTACATTTTTTAGAATTTGTTTACTATTTTTTTTTGTAGGTATAATATTGCTTTTTTGAATGGTCCAGGATCTCCTCAAAATTGACATTTTGTACTTACCAAAAAAACAGTAAACAAATTCTAAAAAATGTAAAATTTGGTCTCCAAGCATATTTTATTGTAATAATTAATTTGAGCGGTTCAGATCGACTGTTCGGATTTTGAAAACGGAGATAAAAATGTGGAGCATTATTGGAGCACAAAACTATGGTGCATTTGAACCCTCCTCATATATATATAGAGTAAGGCTAACATACATTGCAAATTAAAAGCCTGGTTTTAATTCGCGTTTTGAACCGTTCGATGCGCTTTAAGATTTGTGCCAAACGCTAGATGGATGAAGAGTTAATTTTCGGAACTGGACAGATCCAGTTAATTAAACAGCGCCTCTCTCTCTCTTGGAGGCCGACCTCCTCCCTGGCGAAAACGATCTCTTCCTCCCGACCTCCTCCCTGGCGACGCTCTCTTTAATCCAGCCACCTAGCCTCGCCTCTCTTCAATCCAGCCACCTAGCGACGCTCTCTCTCACAGCAAGGTAGCGACGATCTCTCACGGCAGGGCAGCGAAACCCTAGGTAACGCGTATCCTCTCCTCTCTGCTAAGTAATTTGTGCTTTAGTTATTCTGATTTTTGGTTCAGTTATTCTGATTTTTGGTTCAGTTATTCTGATTTTTGGTTCAGTTACACTTAGTGCTAACTGGTAAAATTTTTGGTTCAGCGAATCCATCCTCAAGATTTTTGGTTCAGTTATTCTGATTTACCTAATTAAAATTTGTATTTCTGCAAATTTTGTTTTTAGTAGCTACACTTAGTGCTAACTGGTAAAGATAAATTAAGATTTAAAATTTTGTAGTGCTAACTGATTGCTAACTGAGTTAACTGAGTTGTATTGCGATGCTTGTTATTTGGGTGTAATTTTCAAGCATGAGGCATTGCTTGTTATTTGCATAGATCTTGGGTGTAATTTTGCAAAACTGCTCTACTATTTGTTTTGGTTAAAAGTATAGTACCTATATTATACTTATGTTTGTTGTAAATAGTTTCAATCAAATGAAAGATGTGCCCAAGCTGTTAGTGAAACAAATTGGTGTGGTATAAGTTAATATCTAACCCCTTTAAATTTTTGCTATATTTGAACCGCAGGTCTGTGCTGGTACCAAAATTCTCATGTTCCAATTTATCTGCCCAAACATTTCTTCATATTCTAAAATTTATAGTAAAAAATATAAAATTAAGAAATTATGTCAGAATAGGTTAAATGGACAGACCTTATTATTTGCTTAGTCCATTTTACACAGCTAATTAATTTCAATCACAATATACCAGCACAGACCTTGTTATTTGCTTCTGCACTTTCATAAGGCATATGGAATAAGTTAATATCTAACCCCTTTAAATTTTTGTTTGTGTAGACGAAATGAGTAGTAGTCAAAATAACCGTGCTTTATCAAATCCTTCTTGCAAGAAATGCCATGGAATAAGCGGAACTCACTTCGATACTCAAGAAACAACTAGTCGAATTAATTATAATTTGTGTATTGATGTTTGTACTTTGTGTGTTAATTTGTTTGTTAATTGTGGTGGTTAATTAGTGTAGTTTTATAGTTGGTAATTGTTTGTTACTTTGTGTGTACCTTGGTGGTTAATTTTTAGGAGGTCATTACTGTATTGATGTGTATATCTTGTGTGTTCATTTTAGCATTGTTGTTATTTTCGTACTTTGTGTGTTCATTTTAGCAACTTTTTTTTTCGGTGCTATCACATTTATACATCGGTTCTGAAGGGAGGCAGCAAAGACATTAGCACTTCATATGGCACATTAAGTCTAATTAATCTAATACATATCATTATTCAATTGAGTAAAATATGTGTTGAATAGTATGTTAACTAAAATGGCCAAGGAAATGTTAACATAATTTTAGAAACACAGTGATGAAAATAACATGCAAACACAGTGATGGAAATCTAGACATCTCAAAATTGTTCAAATGAAACACAAATACATCCAAATTTAAAATAACAGTGATACAAACACTGATAGCATTTCATAGACAAATACATCCAAATTTAAAATAACAGTTCATAAAATAACATAGTTCAAAGAGTAACAAAAAAAAGACAATTTATAAATCGTCTTCATCAGATTTATACATTTTTAGCATCTTTTGAACGCCACTCTCCTCATCATCAATTGTCTTTCGTTTGCCTTTTCCATTATTTTTAAGCTATCAAAATTGAGTAAACAAATATGTGATTATCTAGACAGTAAGCTCAATATGAAATTTTTATATTGAAATTGGAAATCTTCATTAGGATCTATGCAGTAAAATAGTGAGATAAAATTTCAGAATTTTATAAATGATTATCATGTCTTATTTGAATAATAGACTCTCTAAAGGTAAGTAGGACTCTCAAATAACTGATCTTGTTAATTTGGTGCATTTATCATATCTTAGATGTGTACCAGTGACATTTGAGAGAATCTGAGTATATGTTTCAATTATTGCGAAAGAATGATATATGTTTTATTAAGTGTTGACTACTTTGACCCATGATTTATTTTCCTATGTATGCCATAATTGAATGAAACTCAAGCCAAGCATATTTAATTAGTGGTTTCCTATTTTTGACAGAAGCAATTTAGTTGTTTCAAATAATTCAAGGGCAAAGCTTGGTCATTTTTACTGGACTTAACATTGGTTTAAACGGGTTTATTTCAAATGTAATTAAAGAAATCTCCAAATATTGGCTAGGAGTTCCAAATAGGGCATTGTTTTAAAGTCAAATGCTACTGTGATGGTATAAATCGCAGGGTTTCAATTACTGTATATAAGGGCTATGCATACCTTCATGTGTAAATTAAATCAGAATTGTAAACAGTATATAAATCGCAGGGTTAGGTATACCTTCAATTTAAAGAGAATATTGATTATTCAGACAGGTGCAACGATAATAGTAGTAGATAAGGGCTCAGATGTCACCATTGCATCAACCAACTAGAGGCGGGGCTGGCTAGGGTTTCGCCAGGATAGGAGAGGGAGGAGGTCGGCTCCAAGAGAAAGAAGAATTAATTCGCGTGAAGAGGTGCTGTTTAATAAACTGGATTTGTCCAAGAGAGGCAGGGATTGAAGAGAGCGTCGCCAGGGAGGAGGTCGGGAGGAAGGGATCGTTTTCGTGAGGAAGAGGAAATGTCGGCCTCCAAGAGAGAGAGGCGCTGTTTAATTAACTGGATTTGTCCAGTTCCGAAAATTAACTCTTCATCCATCTAGCGTTTGGCACGAATCTTAAAGCGCATCGAACGGTTCCAAATGCGAATTAAAACCAGGCTTTTAATTTGCAATGTATGGTAGCCTTACTATATATATATATATATATATATATATATATATATATATATATATATATATATATATATATATATGAGTAGGAACTAGGGTGCTCCTAAGTTCACTAAACCTCTTGTGAACTTGATTCTAAAATATATCGAATCGACTTTAAACGATGAATCCAAACCGTTGAAATCCTTCTACCTAATGATTGATGCGTCTACATGTGAAAATTTTAAAGTTTCGAATTAATTTAATATAGAGTCAAGTGGTCAAAGGAGTCCAAAAAATGAATGCATTAAATTAATTTATAAACCTTAAACTTTTGACCACTTGACTCTATATTAAATTAATTCGAAACTTTAAAATTTTCACATGTAGACGCATCACTCATTAGGTAGAAGGGTTTCAACGGTTTGGATTCATCGTTTAAAGTCGATTTGATATATTTAGAGTCAAGTTCACAAGAGGTTTGGTGAACTTAGGAGCACCCTAGTTCTACTATATATATAGAGGAGGGTTCCAATGCACCCAAAATTTCATGCTCCCATTTGCACCCATTTTTTTTATTTCTTTTATCTTCATTTTCAAAGTCCGAATAGTCGATCCAAACCGTTCAACACGATCATCATAATAAAATATGCTTGGAGATCAAATTTTATATTTTTTGAAATTTTTTTACTATTTTTTAAGATAGGTACAAAATCATTGTTTTAAGGAGATCCTAGACCATCCGATAAAGTGATTTTGTACATATCTTAAAAAATAGTAAAAAAATTCCAAAAAATATAAAATTTGGTCTCCAAGTATATTTTATTATGATGATCGTGTTGAACGGTTCGGATCGACTATTCGGACTTTGAAAATGAAGATAAAAGAGATAAAAAAATGGGTGCAAATGGGAGCATGAAATTTTGGGTGCATTGGAACCCTCCTCATATATATATATATATGAGGAGGGATCCAATTACATTCTTTTTTTTGACACATCATGACATTGTTGTTTTATAGATTAATTTTGCAATTTCAAAATCCAAATAGTCGATCCAAACCGTTCAACATGATTGATATACTAAAATGTGTTTGGAGATCAAATTTTACATTTTTTTACTATTTATTAAGATAGTTACAAAATCGCTGTTTTTCAATGGTCCGAAAACAACGATTTTGTAACCATCTTAATAAATAGTAAAAAAAATAAAAAAAAATGTAAAATTTGATCTCCAAGTACATTTTAGTATTTCAATCATGTTGAACGTTTTGAATCGACTATTTGGACTTTGAAAATGATAGGTGTCAAAATGTGTCAAAAAAAAAAGGTGTAACTTGAACGTTTTAAAGCACCCGCTTTAATTCGCGCTCATATTGCGATTTCCAAAGTTCAAATAGCCGATCCGAACCGTTAGATGTGTTCTCCATATTGAAATGTGCTTGGAGACCAAATTTTATATTTTTTAGAATTTTTTTACTATTTATTAAGCCACTTTGAAAATCGCTGATCCAACGGTTTCACTGTTCATTATGAGCCACCGTTGGATCAGCGATTTTCAAAGTGGCTTAATAAATAGTAAAAAAATTCCAAAAAATGTAAAATTTGATCTCCAAGCACATTTCAATATGGAGAACACATCTAACGGTTCGGATCAGCTATTTGAACTTTGGAAATCGCGTTATGAGCACGAATTAAAGCGGGTGCTTTAATTCGCAATGCATAATAGCATTACTCTATATATATATATATATATATATATATATATATATATGCGCGCGCGCGCGCGCTCAATTTGCCAATTTATATATATGCGGATCACCCAATTTTTCTCTGTTTGCATATATATCGATCGCAGTTCGACCTCTCCCCGCATTGTTTCTGATATATCGATCCCACGATAATAAGTTCTCAATCTGTTGTTGCTCAGTTACTGCATCTAGCAGTACCCTAGCCTGCAGTCCGAGATTACAATCCCTTTACCAGCACCTCTACCTCTATTATATATGTTTGCTTTCTAATAAGGATAAATTTATCAATATATATATTCTTTTAAGTAATAATTAATAATAGAGGAAAGGAGTGTTAGAAATGTTCTACATGTCATAATATTTTGAGTCATTATTAATAGTTAATTAATGAAATTATATTATGGATTAAGTTTTATTGGGCTGCATCAAAGTATGGATCTGAAAATTTTGTTCTCTCTATGATTTGATCTGATCAGATAAGACCTATCTAATTAGGTGTGAATGAATGAGTGTGAACGAACTGGTACGATTGAACAAATGTATTTGGCTATAAATACATGCAGCAGTTCAATATAATAATTGTTTAATATTCATTTTATCCGAAATTACACAAAAGGAGAAATATAGACAGAAAATTAGAAGAACAATAATTTTGTTTTTATTAGATTAGACTGAAAATATGATCTCTCTAAATAGAAGAAAATAGAAAAGAGGGGACTGTCAGTTGGTGTTAGCACAACTTGCAGTTACTTGTCATCTTATTCGTGTAGACCGGTAGAAACGTGGCTGCAGTTGGTGTTGCGTGAATCTGGCACGAGGTGTACGAAAGTGAAGAAGGTTACTGCTGGGGTTAGAAGTTTTCGCTACATGTCTACTGATAAATTTTATCTATTTTGTAATTAATTTTATACATGAATTATGATTTTCAGACAGTGAACAAATTATAAACTGAATCGAATTGTTACACACATAACCTATTCATAATCTCTACAAGAAGAGAAGGGAATAAAGAGAAAAATTGAAATATTTTGATATTTTAATATAGAAATTTACATTTTTAAAACTTATTTAGTACAGCAAAAATATATCTTTTTCCAAAATTAACTTGAGACATACCGCATACGGTATTATATGCTTAAAAAACGTCATAAATAAGAAGAGGAACTATCTTTTAAATCAGAGAGAAACATAAAAAAAAAAAAGATAATATTTATTTCTGTCTCTCATTTTCTTTTCTCTCCAAAATTTTAATTTACTGAGACAAATAACTCCCTTTTCCTTCTCTCTTCTTCTTTTTAAGTTTAATTAACTGAAACAAATAAACATTTGAAGAATCACAATCACCCTAGGTTTCCCGAATCCATATCACCTATGGCTATGGTAAACTTAAATTTTCAGTTTAGAACTGAACCTGAACCGGTCGATTTATTTTGACACGAATACTAAAGTAGGCCGTATATTTCAATTTGACCTCGGAGTCGGACTGGATTTATCCAGATTCTGATAACGGATTTACGGTTATGATCTGATCTCAAAATTTGAGTTAGAGAATCCGTTCTTCCCTCTCCCGTCGGCCGTCCCTCTTCTTTTTTGAGTTTCTGGAGCACCGCCGACCGTAGGAGTAGGGGAGTTAGCTAGGGACATAATTAATTAATTGTCTGTGAACTGTGATTGTTTCTTTTCCGTAGGGACACAAACACAAACACAATCAGCCCAGACCCAGAGAGATAACTCATAACTCTCCCCGCTCAAATGGCGCCGCCACCAGACCACCGCCGTCCAATCAAGCGCCTGCCTATCTCCGATCAACAGAGGCGGCGCGAGCTGGCGCTCCGTGTCCAGGCCGACCGCCGCTCCGATGCACAGAACCGAGCGAGGCAGCTCGCCTCCTCTCTTCTCTCCCTTGGACCCCTAACCCAAGTGGAGCCCCAACTCGAACAGCAGCAGGAGCAGGAGCAGGAGATGTCCGACGCATCTGCTCAGTCAGCGGGTCGAACGGAGTTGGACCCGGTTCGTGCAGCTAGTTTAAGAGGGCCAGAGGCCAGGAGATGGTTCGCTACGCAGCTTATGCTTCCCGAATGGATGGTTGATGTGCCTCCTTTGCTGGATACTGATTGGTATTGTCTGATATTACTTTTTAATTATCTCTTTTCTTCGTATAATTTGTTAAAAACATGTTCAAACTCAAAATATCTGATATAATTAAACTGTTAATTGTATTTTGGAACTTAAAATTATCAACTCATTTCAGTAAATTGTTAATACTTAAGCACTTTGACAAGGTTTTTGATGAAATAGGTTGCCTACAGAATGTCCTTGTGCAAATTCCTAAAGTGTTGCTTTCCGAGATCAACAGTTGGATAATGTTTAAAAGTGTTGTTTTTTTGAGTTATTTTTTTTCTATTCATTGAATCTATTATCAATTGGACTTTGCTTGGTTTACATTCTGTGGTATAGAGCTATCGGCATGTTACTTCGTTACTAAAACTTGTATTTAAATTGATATAATGTTGAGTTTCTTTAAGGCATCATTAATTTCTGAAAAATATAGATTGTATAATAACAGTTCCAGCTTTTGCGCTGAGTCCTAGTATGCACTCCAAAAAAGTAAAAACAAAAAAGAAACAAAAAATTACCACCAATTAAATAGAGCATAGACGATATCTTCTGAGGTCCTACTACCAATTCTCTAAAACGATGATAAAGCATAATCCATCTATTTGGGATTGGAGTGAATTTCATTACAAATATGTTGACACTTGTTTAGGTATGTGTTCCCAAGACCATCCGGCAAAAGGTGTTTTGTTGTTTCTTCGAATGGTACAACTGTTAGCAGGCTCCGTAATGGCTCTGTACTTCACCGATTCCCTTCTAATTTGCCAAATGGGGCTAGAACAAAAGATGTTTCAGGGCCTTCGAGCTCTTACTCCATTCTTGACTGCATATTTCACGAGGTGAGGTTATGTTTCATTTCTAATTGACCTGATTTTAACCCTCTTGGAACTGTGATATTTCGAGAAGCGCTTTTACATTGCTAAAGGTTCACAAAAAAGCTGCTACTTGATATTAAAATTGCAAAGTAGCCCATATAATGAAACATTTTACAATTTTTTTCTATAGGACTGGCTTTTGTATGTTTATTTAGCATGGGCGCTCTTCTGAAAATGTTTTGATTTCTGTTTACTCTTTATCTTCATGTTGGGTTTTCTTCTGGCTTTGGATACTAGTTGATTTTTTTTGTGTGGTTAATTTGAATTTGTTTCTCAGCTTCTCCTGAATTGCCAATTAAAGTAGTAAGGTGTTTTGCTTCATGATGAAGTTCTTGTATGTGACGTTTATCTATATAAGGTGCACTTTAGATGGTTGAGTTGTAAATGTTGAAATTTATCTGATCATATGTCCATGTCATGCAAGACATTGTTCTTTACATGTTGTATGCATAGACATTTATTAACTTTCTAATATATGTATCCTAAATTACCATTTTCTGCATTTTTTATACTTCTTTTTGCTTGACTCTTTTTCAGGCTGATGAGACATACTATGTGATTGATATGGTTTGTTGGAGGGGATACTCTTTGTATGATTGCACAGCAGAGTTTAGGTTCTTTTGGCTCAATTCCAAACTCAGTGAAACTGGTGCGTCTGACCCACCATCTCAGTACCATCGGTACAGATTCAATGTTGTACAGATATATGAGTGTAACTTAATCGGTCTCCAAGCTGCTTATTTGGGACAAGTATCATATGTCAAAGATGGGTTATTGTTTTACAACAAGTGAGATGCCACTTCGTTCTTGTTCATCCTTTTTTTTTTTCTTACATTGCTGCACCTTAGATATTTTGTGCTGGTACTAATGTGCCACTCTTAGCCATTTGTGTACTTTTACATTACTTGTTTGTCTAAAATTAAAGCTTAGAATTTTTTTATTAGCTTCTGAGTTCAGTGAAACCTGCATAAGTCAGTAACACTACCAGTATAGATGCAATCTGTGTTAGTTCCAGAATGTTTTTAGTCTGGTTGTTACTGCAAATTAAAGCACTCATTGCGTTGTAAGAAAAATCTTAGTTCCATGTAGTTTTATTGGTAGTGGCTTGAAAGTTATCCTCACTTTATTTTTCGGTATTTTAATTATTAGGCATGCACATTACCAAGCTGGAAACACACCTCTAGCATTAGTATGGAAAGATAATGTTTGTAGCCAGTATGTCCTTGACACTGACAACCAAGGGAAAATTCCATCTCAGCAGCAGGTACTTTTATCTTTTGCTATTTTACTCGTCTTTTTAGTGGAATTATGTTCATTTTGATACATAGATTGATGTACTGACTGTACTACCTTGAGGTTTGATACCCCCCCTATTAGAGAAAAACCATAACAATTCTTTTGTGCATTCTTTATAAACCCCAATTAATTAATGTGGAATAAAATAAACCAGGTTGTGTTGGAGTTGCAAAATGATGGGAGTTTGACTACTTCTGATGACCCTCCTGTTGCACTTGGTTGCTTAAGTAGAGACATGATTGCTCAGGTCATCTTTTAAATTACTACAGTAAAGAAACTTTTATTATTAAGCAATAGTTAGATGTGGATAAAGAATTGAACCAATGACTAAATAATGCACAGTACATTGGGCAGCTGATGCTATAATAGACCAAATTTGTGATACCTGACCAGACAGCTCGGTATTGTCTTCAAAGCTTCTATACATGCACATATCAGTTAATTATTCCAAGTAAAGCTCTAAAAAATTGTGACATTTTAGCATAACTAAACATCAGTTTACATCGAGTTAAACAATTATGATAGGAGTATCAATTTGCAAGTATGCAACCTATTGGTTTATCCATTTGTTCAGTCTGGTTTGCGGGTCGGAAATCTTGTTCGGGTTGAAGTTAGAGATGGCAGCGTGAAGCTAGTAGATGGAAAGCTAGATCTCGGTGAATTGCAATTGGTGGGGAAATGTAACCGCTCACGTGCTTTTGCAGATACATACTCCAAAGTAAGGATCCTTCACAACTGCACTACTAGCAGTTTCAAAATTATGTAAATACCTATTTTGTACAGTTTTTACTGTAACTATAGCAATGCTGTGTCTGCCATATGTTTCAAAATTAAGGCCACAAGTTTTAATTTCTGCAAGCAGGGTTGCACCACGCTATATGTAATTCTTTACTGTTGGTATGGAATGGCGTGGTACCATATCTAGCTCTATGGTCATGCACTACCCACTTAGAAGACCAGAAATTAAAATATCCTAATTCAGTAATCTACAACACAGGTATTGTTCCAGTATGCAGCTCGGCATGCACCTCTCAGGATTGAGGATTTGGTGGCATCAATCCAGTCAAATCCTTCTGTTGAGAACTCGCAAGCACCAGATGTTGAAATGGAAGACTAAAAAGTACCAACAATTTGCTGGATGCTTATGCCAATTAGAGCTGTGATCCCTCAAAGCAAGATGGTTGGTTCTTGAAGCTTCACATAATGTACCTGCTTTCATGTCCAGAACCTTGAAATTTTTATGGAACAGGCATTTTATCCCTTGGAGAAGTATACTGCTAGGTCTTGAGAGCCCCAACAAAGTGATGCACTAAGTTAACCCTTTAAACAAGGAAGTGATTCTAGATATCTATTTCTCAAGTAATAGAGGTTAATATATTATTTGAATGTAGATATTAGCGCCTTGAATGTTATAGGTGTTTGAGCTTTTGAAGCCCCTCATGTAACTTTTTTGAGAAATTTGCGCAAGGAGCGTATCTTTAATTAATTTATGCTTGAAGTAAATATTAATGAGAAATTGAGAATTGGTAAATTTGTGATGCCAACAATGGATCTTTAATTAATTTATGCTTGAAGTAAATATTAGTGAGAATTAGGTAAATTTGTGATGCCGTAGGTTACATGCAATTAAGTTCTTGCCACACTAACACAGTTGTGCAGTGCTCAAGACCTCTCTCTGTAAGGCTTATTGTACACATGCCAATGTGATGAAGTCGATGAGAATTTTGCAACTGAAAATTAAATGCCATTGCTTTTGGATTATTCCCAGTGCAAATTGTTATGTTCAACCAAGATTCCAAAAGCAGCAAGGCAATATGAAACTAGAATAAACATGAAGTGGAAAGGCACACGTTAATTCCAGGAGCACAATATATATATGCATTTGCTCGTACAAACATCTTTTGATAGAAAGGGTTACGATCGAGCACAATTACTTAACGGCAGGTTAGGCGTCCATATTTACAACAAAATGCCTAGTCTACAAAATGTACCATTATAATTCAAATTCCCTCGGTCCTCTCAGAGCAAGCATCAAGGCAAAGTTTCATTAAGCTGCACAAATCACGAATTTAATATGTTTAGGTAGATCACAAGTTTATCTTAAAGAGATAGATAGCTTGAATTAAGCTTCTCCCAGTTCATATATATACACACACACTTTCCCTCCTCCCATCAATAATTTTTTAGTTGGCACTAAAGACATTAGCAAAATAGGTAGTTTTTACCAGTACATTCCCAAAATGCTGAGATCAGAATCTAGCTTTCATATAAATAGGCAAAAATTATTTATCAACTGGTGTTTCAGAAAAAAAAAATAGACCGAAAGATAATGCATTCCATTGAGTTGGGAGTCAAAATAATTGATCTCAGTTTAGATATGTTTTGTTGAAGGAATGTAACTGAAATACCAGTTATTTATTAGATATGAAAACTGAGAAGGTAGTTAATATAATTAGTACAGGATCTATACCGAAAAAAAAATGTAATGCTAGTGAAATGCCACTTACATGTTTTATGTCAGAAGCTGAGAAGGTTCATGTATCAGTCATGGTAGTCTGGGTGCAGGATCTGTCTGAAAAACATTAAATGTGCCGCGATTATATCTAATTGGATAGGGGCAACATCTAACAATGAAAAATACAGTTTGATTGCGTAAATCTTGTATTTTAGATGGCATAAATTGGTCTTCAGTGCTTTGTGCATGTAGCAGTTGCTGAGTGGTAGCACCGAGCAGGTGCTCAGCACGCTTCCCGAGAATAACAAAATCAGCAGGTGCTCAGCATGCTTCCCGAGAATAACAAAATCAGCAATACAAAGTCTTAGCCTGTCATTAACAAGTAAATATTAGGAATAATTTTTGAAAGAGCTAAATATAACTGGAAGTTAAGGATTATATAGGAAATAAATATAACCTTGGTACAGTCTGTGCTTCATTAATCTTAAGATAGCATTTGGGGCACATGTATCCATCTTGTACGCACTTTAATCTTTTCTGATCCCTTGGGCAAGCTTTAAAGTACCAATCATGTTCTCCTAATACCTTATCCTCTGTTGCAACACATTTATAGTCTCTATTCTGTTGAAATGAAAAAATAGCCACTAAAAGTGATGATACATCATTAGTTTTGGCATATATATATGAATTGACTGCAATTTTTGTACACATACAATGAAAAAATGATAGTACCTTTTCTCGTTCTAGATCTAGACTGAGTAAATAGTCCAGCTTAACAATATCCATATCAGTGTCATGGGAAGTGGGTGCATTTTCTTATTTCTCTGCTATTTCAGGCTTCAACTTCGCAAAAATTCTTCAAATTTGATACTTTAAACAAAAATTCTGTTAGGACAAACATGCAGGAGTCGTGCAGTGATAAGGTTTGTACTGAACTGCATTTGTAATCCGGTGCTAGCTTCAAGTAAAATATTAGGATTTGGAGCTAACCTTTTCTCAAATTGCACAATTTCTGGCATTGTGCAGTCTTGATATATACGTGTTGCAGTATACGATTTAAGGCCCCAAATCCCTCGACCTATAATAGTGTATCTAAAATATTAGTGAGCTCATGTATATTTTTTGTTAAAAAATTGCTAGATGAGATTCAAGACTTGACCTGAAAATAGACGTAAGCGGAGCGAGCTAAATGCTACCACAGTTGGGTGAGATTTAATGGTAAGATCTTCTTTCAGCTCATTGATATCTTCTCCCCAAAGTGAAACTGGTGTAATAAGATTTCTACAAATATAGAGCATAAAATGGATAAGCTGTGGTTTTTGGTATATATTTAGGTCCCTTCGGTGTACCTTTTTGGTGAGCCAATCAATACAATTAAAACGAAAAATGATTTCAATTTCTACAAACCTTTCGTTCGCAATTTCAACTGTACGCACCTAGGAAATTTTATTACCCTTCACAACTTCTCTGATTGAAGAAAGCTGGTTGATTCGGCCAATTGCATCTGTTTTTTATTATTTTTTTGTGAGTCAGGATGAAAACTACTGAAGAAGAGAAATTATGTCAGAGTAACAAATAGATGAATACAATTAAAACTACCTACTATCGCGTTTC
The DNA here is from genome assembly GCA_964058825.1 of Carex arenaria. NCBI lineage: Eukaryota > Viridiplantae > Streptophyta > Magnoliopsida > Poales > Cyperaceae > Carex > Carex arenaria. The sequence goes on along the minus strand of CAXKVW010000439.1, from coordinate 63,356 downwards.
ACCAATTTGTTTTCCTAACTCTTCAAATCGGCAAAAGTTGAAGTATCTAAGTGGTATTTCTGGGTATCTGTCAGAAGCAGGCTTAATAACCACTGCTCGGTTGAATCTAATTACTTGCCACTCATGGCCAACTATACCATACTTTTTTTTTGCAGGTATTATGCGAAACAGGTAAAATTCGTAGACATTTCCTTCATGCATATTTGGAAGAATTACATGCGAATCATCAACAGTCATGGTGCCTTGAATTACAGTTCCCTGGAAAAATAGCACAATGTCACTAAGGAGGTTAGTGGGGTTAAAATTTTGAAACTTCAACTTAATAAAATAACCTGGTTCATTTGTGTTGTGTGGAATCTATGGAAACAAAGGAACGAGAGGATTTTTAGAGGTAAGCGGCTCACACCCCAGGCACTGTCTCTCAGAATCCTGCAAGAAGGTGGACTATGGTGGAAATATTGCTGACTGGCAGCTGAGTTATTGGAGTTTCACAAGGGGAAGACAGTAATGTTTAACTTTGTTCTTATCTTTCCTTTCCACTCTTTATCAGATGGTTGTTGTATTTTTTGGACCTAAATTATGTAATGTTTATGTTAGATGCTGTAAAGATATCCGATGAGGGATATTGGACATTGAAATAATAGACACATCTGGTAGCATCTACCAAGATTTTTCAAAAAAAAAAACTTAATAAAATAACCGTTGTTATTACGAAAAGTCGAAAACCACATTTTACCTTGGCATCTATAAGCGAGAAATCTACATTAAAACTACTCCCAGTCAATGGGTTGCATGCATGCCAAACTTTTAGTACCCTTGCCACTATTGTTGGTCGATCTAATTTGTTGGTAAGAAGTGATAATGGCACAATCTTGTTCTCTTGTGGAGCCATTCCTCAAGCTACAATGCGGTACTAATAAGATAAGGAATGGAGCTATCCAATTGATCTTGCACTTGAGAAAATATTTCTTCTACCTCTGTCATGAAAACAGATTACATTCCCTTTATTTAGCTTTTATTACATTTCCTTTATTTTAGATTTTATTCTCTTTATTTCATCTGTTTCCTTCAATAGGATTTTTACCATTTTATTTGATAGCTTTGCAATGTAATAATCCTGCCTATATATATGGCATGTAATTAACCTTGAGTAGTAACGAAAATATAATATCAAATACCAAAAATTACATCTTCATATTATCTCTGATTTGTATACCAATTTTATGGTATCAGAGCTTGACCATGGCCGCCGCCCCAACATCACCTCCAACCAACACATCAGTGATCAGTACCACCTCTTTTCGCCGCAGAACCTATTATTCCTCTCAATTACCCCATTGCTACTAAATTAAACCACTCTAATTTTCTTACTTGGAAATCACAAATCCTACCTATTGTACACGGCTTTAATCTTACACAATTCTTACAACAAGCACCACCTGAAAAACCTACTATTGCAACTACTGGTCAATTCATCGATGACCCAGTGTATTCGGCCTGGGAAGTGGGAACGTCAGGACCAGCTCCTTCTAGGATGGATTCGTTCATCCTTGATTGAAACAGTTCAAGCTCAGGTGTCTTCTTGCACAACCTCCAGAGATCTATGGAACTCGCTCACACAATCCTTTTCGGCAATTTCGCGTGCTCGATTGACAGATCTGAAGCGTCAAATTCAAACCACCACAAAGGGATCCTCATCATGCATCGATTACCTCCAGCGCATCCGCCGTCTCGCCGACGAACTTGCTTTCATTGGCAGTCCACTCTCCGACGATGACCTTGTGACAGCCGTTCTCAATGGATTGGGCCCAGAGTATAATTCCTTTGTCATCTCCATCACCACATCCAGCCGAATTCAACCCTACTCCTTCTCTGACATCCATGGTATTCTTTTAGCTCATGAATCAAGGATACAAGGTCAAAATTCAACGAACTAGCACACCTCTTAGATAGATGGATATATGTGAAGTTCAAGTCTTAGATCCAACCACCTAACAAGAAGAGATGAGAACTTTCCTTGAACTTTTCGACCTAAGAGCAAAACCCTCAAGGATTCGGCCTAGAGAAGAGAGAAAATGGAATTTTTGGCCTTGAGAAAAATGACTGCTACAGTAAATTTCGGCTAAGAAAGGAGAAGAAATTATTTCCTTCATTTTCCTTAATTACATCTCTTTAAATAGGCAAGGGATTAGAGCTACTATTTGTGTAAAGTTTAAACTATTTACACAAATGCCACTAGCTTTATTTAGCCATTTTATCATCTTTAATCTCATCTTGTGATTGGTTTAATAAATTAATTTATGAATAAATAATATTAATAATATTATTCTATTATGCAATATTCTTATTATTCTTATAATGCATTTAAACCCTATACCAAATAATATTTTCATAACTTCACAAATTTATTTATGATCTAAGCATGTCATATTATAACATTTTATTTTATCATTTCATCTCATTATTTTATCTTATACATCATTATGAAATATAAAATACCTGTTGTTTCTCTTCAGTTGGTGTGATCATATAGATGATCTATGTCATCTTGACAATAATATAAAACTTTTATATTATTGACTATAAGAGGTTCTATCATTACACTATAGTTATCCAAACGACATAGTAATTATTTACTTAATCTACTAATTTCGTGTCTATCATTGTCACATGATATTATGAATAGTATGCAAAATAAGATCGTGTCATTTTTGCATTATATTCTTTTTCTCGGTCTCTCAAGTGAATTATAATTATAACTACATCAGTTATATTGCATGCGATATAATTCCACTTCACCAAGGGGCCCAGTAATATCATAACTCAAATAAAACGAGGGACAATGATAATATTAATATATATATATTTCTCCCGCATAAGTTGTACACAACGAACTACTATTTCATTCCTATCATAAGATAGTATTTAAATAGTAATCACATTATATACTTCTCATGTGAAAAACCTATATGAGAGCTACACGAATATTTAGTAAAAAACCGTGTAGCTCTCTTGCGGTGAGATGTACTTTGGGAGATTTTCCACATGGCTCTTTATGAATAATCCGTGTAGGATTAGTATAATCGTATACGGATAATTATCCGTGTGTAAATGTTGCACATTCCTACACCCCAACATTGCACACGATTCCAAATCCGTGTAGCTCCATCATTTTTCGTTCGTGTATAAACTGTGTTTTTGTAGTAGTGAATCCAGCTTATTATACTCTGCTGTCGTATTCATATATTATCATTTTTTTATAGTTGGCGGCAATTGCCGTCAACAGATGTATTGATAAAAAAGTTTGGTTACAACAAATATAAGAAATTATAATCCAACCATAATTTTAACAAGGAAATGATAATTCCAAAGTATTTGTTTATCAATATACAACAAATTAACCAGTGCAAACTCACCTTTGTAAAAATAAAATAATAAAATACTTGAGTAAAATCAGCAAGGAGGCTTGTCGGTGGGGGATGCAACAATTTTGCTTCTGTACTATTACCATCCTTTGTTACCAAACTCCTAATTTAATTGCAAAACCAAAATATATTGAGGATTAGTTTATGAAAAACACTCAAAATAACAATTTATAACATGCAGTAAGTAATCTACTATTTGATCAATTTTGCCGAGCTACTTGATTAGTCTGGATCAACTATCTAATCAAATATTGCTAAACAGGTTGTTCTCATTGTAGTTGAGTAACACCTTTGATTGTCAAAATTAAATCAATGCAAAGATTCAATAAATTTGATATTCAAAAGAAAAAAAGGAAAAACGGATAAGCTCACATGGATTAGCTGCCCTAAAGTAGATAGGTGCCCAACCGTTCTTCGGCACACCCAAGGTGCTCTAATATGGCGGATCGACCAAGTTGTAACTCAGGATCTGTAGTGTTGTCAAAGTTGCCGGTTCCTCTTCCAACGAATATAAGATGTGGCCATGCAAGGGCACTGGATGGGTAACCTGTCCATCTACTAGGTTAGTTCCCTGAAACACAATCTCCATGATTGTATTATACTTCAGCACTTTCACTTTTGTCGATTTATCAACAAATATTGGGTTGTATTGATTGTTGGCATCAGTAAAATTGAAGTAGCGTGGTGGTTGGTCAGGGAAGTCAGTAGTGTACACACCGGCAATAGAATTGTAATATGCATCTAGCACATCAATTTGCGGGGTTTGGAAACTAGTATTGTTCATACTAGTAGCCAACCTAGTACCGTTTGGACTAACACATTAGTTATTAGGGCACAATACTTCATTCGTAGATAATGTGATATACATTCTGACATCAACAATTTAGGTTACAATAGCTGGGTGATCTGAGTTGGCCAGCGAGCGAACACTGCTAGTGAAGGCAGCTGATTCTAGAATATACAGTCACATTGGCATCTCTATAGGCAGCAAAACTTCCATCAAAGTTCAGAGCAGCGATGATGTAATAACAGAAGGGAGAAGATGAGTTTTCGAATTGATTGGCCCATAAGAGGAGGTTCATCGTTTGGCATGGGGTAATCATGATAAATTCATTCACGCAAAACTTTGTATAGCTGGCGTCTGTTCCAACCAATGTTACATTGTGGCCCAGAAACTGCAAAAAAGAAGGCATTTTCCATGGCTGCATTTATTACATGGAGGAGATACGTTTTGCCATGTTTGACTTGTACTTGAAAAGTGCCTGTAAAAAAAATAAAATGAAAAATATATGTAATTAGACCACATTATATTTGAAAAAAATTAATAAATTTGGTTGCCAATTTTGTTTAAATTGATAGAGTAACAAAAAAAGAGAATTTTCTTCTTATATATGAAGCATTAACAACTTGCATTATAAATAAACTACTTCTTGTACTGCGAACAATAAATTACCATTTGATGAGCATGGCATGAATTCACCAGGTTGTCCATTAATGGTGTTGGCATAAGACAAATCAAATTGACCGCCAGTCTCACGTTCTGTTTGGTACATATCTGTTATGTTTTTGTTATACTGCTCTCCTAGAATCAGCGAGAACTCTTTATGGGGTTTGTAGAAGGAGATAAAGGTGGTTTGGAGCTTTTGGTAAATAACAATAGCACTCTGAACAGTGGCAGGATCTAAATCACCGTGTGCGTGCTACCACATCGTGCCTTCCTCTTTCGTAAATTGGATACATTCTGTATAGTTGGCTCTTGGTTGGACAGGGCACTGAGTAATGTATTCTGGTCCATCTAACCACGGGTTCCGTAGCTGGTTTACACCATACCTGTAGAAATTAGATGAAAGCATATTACTCTTGAATGGATTGAATTAATTCCTTAATTAATAGTGCAAATAATATATTCTGTATGTATGTAGTATGTGTGTATAGTACCAGTGGATGGTGATGTTCTTGTTCCCTCTATTGATGACCTTGACATAGACTATGTTGCCATTGCGAGCAGAGATAGTCGATCCTGGATATAATCCATTGACAGTTTGAATGTTCTTTGTGTTATTGCAGAGTCGTGTGTAGGTAGCTTCTTGAATCTGTTCAAGGTAAAAACTGATAATGTAATATATACATATGGATGGTTCTTGAATCTATCCCGGATATAATCCATTGATGTCTCTCTCTATATTAAAATGTGCTTAGAGACCAAATTTTATATTTTTTTTTGAATTTTTTACTATTTATTTGTCTTTTACAAAATCGTTGTTTTCAGACTATTGAATTTTTGTACCCTTCATGATAAATAGTAAAAAATAAAAAAAATATAAAATTTTGATCTGCAAGTACATTTTAATATATCCAACATGTTGAATGATTTGGATTGATTGTTTGAACTTTAAAATTGGATGCTGTAATTTAGTGTCACCAAAAAACAGTGTAAGTGGATCTCTCCTCTCTCTCTCTCTCTATATATATATTTCTATATATATAGAGAGAGAGACATCAATGGATTATAACCGGGATAGATTCAAGAACCATCCATATGTATATATTACATTATCGGTTTTTACCTACACCTGGCTTTGCAATAACACAAAGAACATTCTAACTGCCAATGGAATTTAGAATTTGTTTACTATTTTTTTGGTAGGTACAAAATCTTAGTTTTCAGGAGATCTTGGACCATCCAAAGGAGAGATATTGTACCTACAAAAAAAATAATAAACAGATTATAAAAAATGTAAAATTTGCTCTCCAAGCATATTTTATTGTAATAATTATTTTGAGCTGTGCAGATCGACTGTTCAAATTTCAAAAATGGAGATAAAGACATGGAGCATAATTAGAGCACAAAACCATGGTGCATTTGAACCCTCCTCTCTCTCTCTCTCTCTCTATATATATATAGAGAGAGAGAGAGAGGTAGGTTGGCTAATATCAAATTGATTGTTCCAGAGGTCCCATGCAATTAAATCGTTTTTTAATTTTTAATGTCTAAAAAATCGATCCAAACTGTTAAATGTGATCTATATATTAAAATTTGCTTGGAGACCAAAATTTTACATTTTTTGGAATTTTTTACTATTTATTAAGCTACGTTGAAAATCGTTGCTCCAACGGTGGCTTAACCAAATAGTAAAACGAAAAGCCACCGTTGGATGAGCAATTTTCAAGGTAGCTTAATAAATAGTAAAAAATTTAAAAAATATAAAATTTAGTGTCCAAGCAGATTTTAAAATAGAGATCACATCTAACAGTTTCAATCGACTTTTTGGACTTTTAAAATTGTAAAATGACTTAGTTGCACGGCATCTCAGGAACAATTGATTTGAAATTACCTGACCTCTATACACACACACAGATATATATAAGTTACAAGTTCATACTTCATAGTTTGGTTTCTAGAAAAGCATAGAAGATTTGACCATTTTTTTTCCACTATTTAAGTTGACATTGTTTCCTTTGGGAAGAGCTAGAGTGTATTATATTGTTTAATTGTGTTATGCAAACCAATGCCTGAATCGGATGAAGATGATCCGGTTTTCTAGTAATTTTATCGTCCGAGCGAATTTTTGCCCACAAATCGTGTGAGTTGATCTGTTGATCTTGTGATGGTCAGAGATGTAGCGATTGTGAATTCGAATTGAAATGTAGTATATATTAAGTTAGAGAAAGGAGTGAATATGAGGAAAATAAGAAAAACGATATAAATGGCGGCACTGAGCTAGATATAAAACAAGAGCAAAGCTTCGAAGTTACTAGATTAATCGTTGAATTGGTTTCCTACACAGCATTTTATAATTATATAATTATCAATCACGTTTCTAATTTAATTTTGTATGTATGGATTTGATTTGTACATTTATCAAATCAAAATGAAAGTATTGTAGATTTGTACCTCTGAACTACGCACGTGAATGAAATCTCTTTGTTAACATATTAGTTAATAAAAATATGATTTGTTATTTTTTGAACATTTATATGAACAATAAAATTAAGCTATTTTAGGAACCTGACATCTGTCCCCCAGATTCAATCCCTGATCAAATCCTCCAACTCTAATTACCTTTGACTAGGACCACCTTCTAGAAGACTGCTAGTTCATTTACAGTTGGCGCTAGTTGGTACGTGCAAGTCTTTAAACCTACGTGGCTATGTGTGCAAATCTTAAACCTAGCATATGAAGTCATTAAACCTGATATATCAAGTTTTTATATGTAGCATACTATCAAGAAAAGGAAAAAACAACAACAATGCGAATATAACTCAAATAGAGTAGAAGACGTTAATTAGTAGTTTTATATTCGCAAAATTCACAATAGATTATTGGAAAAATAGATGATGCTGATAAAAAAAAATTGATGGAAGTCTTTAAAAGGCTCAAAGTGTAGTCTTTATACATATCATTTGAAATCTTAAATCCTACATGTGCAAGTCTTTAAACCTAGCATATTAGGTTTTTGTACATAGCATATCAAGATAAAGAAAAATAATGACACCAATATAACTCAAAATTAATGCATCATGAATCTCATTTCAAAGGAAAAATCTATTAGAAGAACTTCAAAAAATTTGATGAGATTAGTATGAGGGAAATAAAGAGAGTCGATGTATGTCTATAAAAAGTCAAAGTGCAGTCTTTATACATACCATATCAAGTCTTTTTATCTAGCATATATAAGAATCTTTATATCTAGCATATCAAGTCTTTAAATACATATAAAAAAAAAAAAAAACAATGACACAAATATAACTGAAAAGTACTTCATCATAGATCTAATTTTAAAAAAAAAATCTAGGAGATATGTTTGCAGTTTAAACTTGCAAAATACTTCACAGATTGTCGGAAAAAATGTTTGACATTGATTGGAGAAAAAAAATGAATGGTAAAAGGAAAAATTTCATTTTTGGCTTTGGATAGATGAGAAAAAAATTGTTAGTAATTCAACTATTTGAAGATAACGCTCGGAGATGAATGCTTGAGGAGCATAACTAGAGAAGGAAATACGTGACACGCCGTGACGTGACGTGACAAACACGCCGTGATTTGGTCACGTGACGTGACGTGACGTGATCAACTTTTTTTTTCACGTGACGTGACGTGACGTGACCAAAATGGTGGCGGATGATCACGTCACGCGAATGGTCACGTCACGCGTAGTCACGCCGTGACCATACGTGACGTGACGTGTCGTGACGTAAATTAGTCATGTCAATTTTTTTTATATTTTAACTTAAATTGTTAAAAATTTATAAAAAAAGTTATAAAAAATTCTAAAATAAGTAAATAATGTTGTAGAGATTATCATTTTTAGGAAATGTTGTATCTGATATTACTTTAAAAATTCAAATTACAAACATTCATTAGACTAAACTAAAGAAAATAAAAATCAGTACTACATGAGTACCAATATCACTGAACTTACACTAAAATAAAAATCTGAATACTCTATATATATAAAAAAAGTTAGATACTCTATGTTTCATACCGTGACGTGACGTAACGTGATCACGTGACGTGACGTGACGTGCCTGGTTCACGTGACGTGACGTGACGTATATTTTCACTAGAATGTAGTCACGTCACGCGAATGATCACGTCACGCGTCACGCGAGTCACGTCACGTAATCGACACACGTGACGTGACGTGACGTTAACGTGACGTGACGTTCCGTGACGTGACTAGTCACGCCGTGACAAATTTCCTTCTCTAAGCATAACCTTTTCTCTTTATAGAAAAGCGTGAATCTTTATCTGAGTGAGCTAGTAGCTATGGAGTCTATTGTTAGGAGGCACACAGTTAATGATAAGATGACAGGAGTAGGTACTTTTTAGAGGCAGCAAACAACACCAAAGAATGTAACATGCATTGATAAGATGACACGATCGAGTGAGGCTACGGTACATTACAAAGCATGAAACAGTACCATGCTATGAATTAATGAGCGAGTCCATGGTACTATGCATAGCACGGATGGGTCCGTACTACAGTTAAATATCTTCGTTTTCAAAATTCTAACAGTTGATCCGAACCGTTCAACATGATTGTCATATGAAGATGTACTTGCTGACCAAATTTTATATTTTTTCGAATTTTTTTACTATTTTTTTAGATAGGCAAAAAATCACTGTTTTTGGATGGTCAAGAATTTTCAGATCAAGTGATTTTCTACCTATCTAAAAAAATAGTAAAAAAATTCGATAAAATGTAAAATTTGGTCAGCAAGTACATATTCATATGAAAATCATGTTGAACGGTTTGGATCGATCGTTAGAATTTTGAAAACGAAGATATTGAACCGTAGTACGGATCCATCCGTGCTATGCATAGTACCATAGGCTCACTCTGAATTAATTATATATCCGCTTAAGGTTATAATAACAGTTCAAAACAATCTCAATATCAAAATCTATTTGGAGATTAAATTTTGTATTTTTTTACAATTCCTTTACTTTTTTTTTAGATACATAGAACATCACCTAATCTAAAAATTTTGAACCACCAAAAAATAGTGATTTTCAACCTATCTAAATAAAAAAATATCTCCAAGTATATTTTAATATGGAAATTATATTTTGTGGTTCGAATGGATAGATTTACAAACATAGATAATATAGATCAATAATACGGGCCGATCCACACTTTTCAAAATGCCATATTCTCACTCCTTCCTTTATGCAAGTATAGTGCCTTGATCAACGGGTGAAAACGGAGCAAATTCGGAGTGAATAATAATGCTAATATCAAATTTGTATCTGCCTTTCAATGAGTAGATACGAATAAGAATACTGATAGTAAACAGATGTAAAATTTTAAAACAAAATCCACCTTAAACGAATGCAAGTAAGGAGTTGATATATGGATTAGAATAAGAATACGGAGCAAATTATTGTCGGATAATTGAGTCATCTGAACTTTAAGATACAAATTTTAATTAACAAAATTTAAAATGAACTTAAAGAAAAAAGTGTGACTTTTGATGTGGAGTCAAGCGGATTCAAATAGTAAATTATTCGTATCGGATGTTCAAGATTATCAGTATCCTGAGTCTGAAGCGAATTCAGACAGCTTACCTTGGAGATCGAATAAATTACAATCCGATGCCCACTGAAAAATCTAGATCTCAATTATAGTAAGTTATATTTTTCAAGTCCTATATTTCCTTTGAAATTTTATTTTTATTGCTTTAATATTAAAACTATAACTTGTGAATTTTAAAAAATAAAATAACAATTATACCAGACATTGTGAAATGTGATAGCAGAGAAATCACTTACAACAAAAGTAGGGTGATGATGAATCTTGGCCCCACAGGGGATGGAGAACAAATAGCATAGCATTAGACCGGCTTCTATTGGCCATAACGAGAAAAGCTTCCAAAAAAGCATGGTGCTTGAAAATTAAAAATAAACCTAAAGAAATATTGCTCAATATTATTTTTGGGTTGTTTCCTTCCTCCGAGGAGACTGTTAGAGTACTTCTAGTACATCGTACGTACTATAGTACTTCTAGTAGTACGTACTACTAGTTCATCACCTATAGTACTACTAGTACTACTAGTACTTCACCTATAGTACGTATTACTAGTTTTTCTCGTTATTGCATCATAATTAAGTTTTTCTCGTTACGGGAGGTCACATCACCTATAATACTACTAGTATTTTTTTTTATTTTATTTTTCGCAATTTAGTACTACTAGTACTTTACCATTGAGATAATGTAGTTTTCCTATTTAATGATAATTAAGTTGGTTGTCTTCAATTGATATTTTCTTTTTTGTACTATAGCTATGGTTAAATTAACAAAATTGAGTTAGAATATTGTTTTGATCATTTAACTATAATATATACCACTTGCTAAAATTGGTAATTGAGCGATTTGGACTTGCTTATGCTGATGAAAAATATAATTTGTTGTAAGGCTATAATCATCAAGTTGTTAAATATTGATATCAACATCACCAAAAATATCAGTGAAAGACAATAATAGATATTATCAAAGAGAGAATATTGTATTGATTCTGTGTGCATGATTACAATAATATGAGGCATATTTATAGACTTGATAGTGATTAATACAAAACATCTTCACTCATCATTTCCTACCTAACACTATTACATTGCTAATCAATGCCTACAATTTTGACCCACTAATATCTCCAGTATAACCTCTGTCATCCCCCTCGGTATGATTGGTGAGCTTGGAAAGCCCAAGAGAAAAGGTTGATGTGTTTAATATCTCAATGTCATTCTTCTTATGAAATTGGATCTTCAAGTTGTATGTTTGGGTCTTTAAGTCCTTGAAGGTAGAAGAAGATACAGAAAGGGATGCCATTTTTGACTCAAAATGCTTCCATGTACATCAGACGATCGTTTCACTCCTCTTTGAAAAAAATAAATAAAGAAAAGAAGATAGAAAAGAATATTGGAAAGCTCAGGGATTTGTGATAAATTTGTAGTCTCAAGATGCTCGTCTCTCATCTCAAATTTGAGAAGAAGTATTTTGTAGATAGAGAACAAGTGAAGAGAAAAAGAACCCGGTATTTGTTTGGTTTGGTGATTTCATGTGGAAAATCAAAGAGACATGTAGGAGAATATGATTCAAAGAGTAGACTTGAAGTAGGTTTTTGTTTTATTAAACATTTTTATTATTTTCTTTTGAATTGGGCTACAGTAATCGGATCACTCTAGCTCTGAAAGGGAAAATTGAAAAATTGTCGCTCCATTAATTGAGATATTGAAAATTGAAAACAACTTATTAGGTTTGCCTGCATTATAAAAAGATAAATACGAATTGGGTATAAATTAAAAAGGGTGACTTGTACCTATCAAAACCGCATCCGATTAAATAGACTTGTTTTCTACTCGAAATAAGCATTAGGAAGCCCTTAACTTCTAGGGACAACTATGTATATGCTAACATGACATCGTTATTAAGAATTTTCTTCTGAAGATTATTTTTTAACATGAGCTGAAAAGAGAGCAATCATGAACAAAAGTAAATATCCATAGAAGCAATCTTTCTGAAAAGTATGAGATGATCTATATATGTTTTATAATATTTTATCTCAAAGGCGATGATCATAAAGATGTTATTATTTGAAAAACGGAGAGAGAAGCAGAGTAAGTAGAATAAGAGGAAATAATTCTGCTGTTATTCTTGAGAAATAATAGAAACCTGCTACCAAACCTGAGATGACCTCTACATGTCAACATATCTGAGGTTCACAACCTATAGAGTTCTAGATCTATGCCTGAAAGAGTGTTTTTCAAATTTGACCAGAAATATATAGATTTTCACTGGTTCAAAGAGTTAAATTGCATTTTAAATTGGATCCGTGTAATTGTACCCAAGAATTTGTACCTACTTTTTACCCAAACCAACTGTCATTTGACTGGCGGGAATACTGTAACAATAAAATATAAATACTGTAACAAACAATATCGAAAATTGTAAAAGATGTGATCAATTTTTAAAAAAATTACTTCCAACTTCCAACATCTTTATATTTGGTGTACTTTGTACTTTCAAACTTGTTGTACTTTGACAGTTAATGACCGTTAACTGTACTTTATTGTACTTTAAAAACTGCTAAGTTGTGTACTTTTTCCCTTCTAGAAGTTTTTAATTATTTTTTCAAAGTTTTTTCTATCGTTTTAGAAGTTTTCAATATTATTTTTTTTGTATTTTTTTTTATAAATTTCTCATTTTTTGTATTTTTTAAATAATATCTAAAAATTATAGTTTCAAACTAACGAAATTGAATACGGTAAAAACTAGCTACACAAACTACAAAAATAACGACAAAAACTATACTAAATAAATACTGTAACAATGAAGTATAAAAACTGTAACAATGACGATAAAAATTATAAAACATCAAAACTATAACAAATATTATAAACAAGCATAACTTTGTCCAAACCATAGTCATATTCACATTGATAAACTAACTAGAAAAATAATATTTTGTCCAATAAACATTTCCTCGCAGACAACATTACAAACTTGGTTCAAATAACAAACTTTCTCCAGCAAACAACAAACACAAATTTTGAAACAAAATCCTTAGACTGAATTTATTTGATGTTCATTGTTCGGATGCGTAAGAAGTTTCATCACTAGAATAAGATGCTCCTTTGATATATCTTCCTGCAATACAAAATATGACAAATTTTACAATTAAAACTACAAATATTACAAATAAAATAATACTACAAAAACAAATACTGTAACAAATGCAAACAAAAACTGTAACAAATAACAACCAATACTGTAACAATTGTAAATCAATACTACAACAAATCGAAACTCAATACTGAAATAAATAGAAATAATACTGTAACAAATTGAAACCAATACTATAACAAATCTAAACCCAATACTGTAACAAAGGTAAAACAAACTGTAACAAAGGTAAAATAAAACTGTAACAAATTGAAACCAATACTGTAACAAATCTAAACCCAATACTGTAACAAAGGTAAAACAAAACTGTAACAAAGGTAAAGCAAAACTGTAACAAAGGTAAAACAAAACTGTAACAATTGCAAACCAATACTGTAACAAATCTAAATCAATACTGAGTGTTGACACCACAACTTGTTTCTCATTACAATCTATATCATAAAGTATATAATACTGTAAGAAATGTATACAAACATTGTAACAAATGCAAACCAATAGTGAAACATAATAATTCAATAATACTATGATATATGAAAATCAATATTGTAACAAAGGTAAAAAAAAACTGTAACAAAGGTAAAATAAAACTGTAACAAATGCAAACAAATTCTGTAACAAATGACAACCAATACTGTAACAAATTGTTGTACCCTAAAATGTCGAGATAAAATTTATAAAAAAGTTGGAGGATGTTAAAGGGTGCACAAATTTGGAGACCTTTAATATTGGAATTTTAATAAAAGAAATGAAATGATGAGAAATGGAGGCATCCATTAAAGATGAAAATGGAGAGGGCTTTAAATGATGATTAGTTAAAAGGTGAAGTATATAGGCCGAAGAAAAAATGAGTAATTCGGACCAAACAAATATGAGCAAACCAAATTAATTAAAGAAGGCTAATTGGACTTGGGCTGTTGCTCGGTCTAAAAGAAAGAAGAAATAAAATGAGAATATAATTTGGTTTGGGCTTGAGCAAAATGATCGGTCCAAGAAGGGTTTGAAATAAAGTAAAATCGCTGCTACAGGAGGCCACAAATTAGTGTGACATACAAGATATCCAACAAAGAAAACAAAACCAATGCCATAGAAAATCGAGTTTGAGCTCAAATAATTATCCGTTCAGATGTTCAAGTGATCTCTGGTACATAAAATGCATACTTCTTGTCATGCTCTCATGAGAAAGATGATAAGGATCAGATAGGGTCACATTAAACCCAGCGGACCCGCAGGAACACCTTCACCTGATGCTTAGCTGTTCTAACCGCCTTGGTCCCCATGAATACCAGCTGGCTTGAGGCTGGAACAAAATGCCAAAATAGAAGATGCCTTCTCCAAGGCTGTGGGAGAGCATGATTCTTCTACAATGCATCTCAGCCGTTTGAAGGCTTGCATCCAATGGTCACCATTTATCTTCACTAGGATTGCCAACATGGCAGTATATGCTGGATGAAAGGCGTGATCAAATCAGCTTAAAAGCTAAGCAATCAATGAGACTCATTGGATTAAACACGCTGAAGATGAAGGCTTGAGATCCTGCCAACACACACATGCTATTCTAAACCCTAATGCCTATACCTCTCCTATAAATACAGCAACTGAAGATGAAGGAAGGGCACCTCTAAAAGATCGCATAATACACCCACAGCCATATACACAATCTCTACACAATCTCTAGAGCACATCCGAAATATACATCTTCCCCAAGCTTTAAGCTTCTTCTTTTTTGATAATCCATAGTTCATAGTTCATAGCAAAGCCTAGTGCTTGTCTCTGTTTTTGCCATTAATAGATATAAAGCATAGTGGATGTAAGGCTTTGTATGCCATATGATGTATGAATTTACTCGGTGAATAAAGTTTAGTTGGAAAGTTTACATTTCTGCCTTTTTTTATTGTCATTGCGTATTCCTTCTTAATCTTCTCATCTTCTTTGTTTATTTCTTATATTCTGTTGTTTTGAAGTCCTAAGAAGAGAGTCTTGTGCATTGGCACAAGACTTGATGAACAAAGCATATTTTCTTTCTTCTTTTCTACCTTTCTTCTCTTTTATTCTTCTTTCTTTTTCTTCTGTTATTTTCTTTCTTCGGATCTGATTTGTATTCTTGATTCCTTCTCTCTTTGTTCTTCTTCTTTTTTCTTTGCTGTCACAAGTGTCTCAACTCAGATCCATGAGTTGATGATGCTAAAATAATCACATAAAGACCTTTTGTAGTAGTTCATGTTATATTAAGGTTTTTAAAAGAAAAATAATGAAAGATGAGGCATAATCCAGTTGTTATAACTGATACAAAGCCTATGATTCTATTTTGTATATATGCATTCTTGTTTCTTCTTCGATCTACACTTTGATCTCTCTTTCTCTCTTCTTTCCTTTTCTTCTTTTCCTTTCTGTCAAGCACTAAGCACACATAAAAATAAACGAATAAAAGTGACATTTCAAATCATAAGGAATATGTTAAGAAATAGTTTTAGAAGTTGATGTTTTACTACATCCTTCTATTTACTAGCATCTTGATATATAAGCCTCTTGATTTGAGATTAAAATGTATAAAAATGTTGGAGATTGGGACTTATGCATTGGAGAGAGAAGACATGAGGGATGAGGTGCTAAGAATTGATGTTTTACTACATCTTCTTTTACAACTTGTTCTTCTTGTTATATCTCTTCAATATATGTTGATTCTTAAAGGACTTGTTTGCATAATTACATGACATTGGAGGGAAAAAGCATGAAGGATGAGATGTTAAGAATTGATGTTTCACTACATCTTCTTATACACTTTGTATTTCTTGTTATATCTCTTCAATATATGTTGATTCTTAAAGGACCTTGTTGCATAATAACATGGCAGAGAGCAAGTGAGAGAGGGTCAAGCTAATGCCCTATGATCTGATGCTCAATGAATGCTCAAAACATCACTGTCTCATGTGTAGATATGTGAATATGAAGTTATGCAAGCCTTTAATATGCATGTTTCATGATGTCATGTGTAATGTTACTAAGTGGTGACCAAAGTCTGATGTAAGACCCACCCTTAAGTCAATTAAACCAAATCCATATCTGTACCAGTCCCATGTCTAAGCAAGAGCTAATGCAAGCTCCATTGGTACCAAATATACCCTCCCATGACCTATGTTGACAGATCAGTCAGTGCAGACCGATCTGATGTCCAAATCCAAAATCCATTTGAACAGTCAGATAGAGGACTCCAAGACAACCAGTTTAGAACCAAAGTTTGCATTTTTCTGATTTTCCTACCATCTTCTACGAATTTTTGAAGTTCAGCCTTTTGAAATGCCAAAAACCAGCAAATACCAGCGCAGTTCTTAAAACTGTCCCTGTGTTCAACCCTCCGTCTGGTATAGATAGGTAGCTCCAAAGTTCATGAAATTTTATCAGAATGTAGATTGTTATGTCCTGAGAATTTTGATATAAAGAACTCTAAAATTGGTTTTGTAGATTGTTCAGAATTAATTTCTAAAGATTGACTGTCAAAATAAAAAAAACAGCAAATACCAGTAAACACTTCTCACAAAATCGCTGATTTGACATAGCTCTGAATTGATTCTAGCAAAACTGTTTCACAGGCCTATAGATAATGATTCAATGAACATTTCTATATAAAGAACATAAAATTTGGTGTAGCCAATTGCTGGGAAATGACCTTCAAAGTCTGATCTGTCAGAAAACTCTGAACAACAGTATTGCTGGTACAAATTGAAGGGAAGTAATGTTAAAACCATGTAAAAATGTGAGAAAATTCCTGTAAACCTCTTGGAACTCATGTCTCATGTCTACCAAATCAAAACATGCCAAGGTGTAGTAAGATTATGTGAAAATGAACTGTTATCACTAGCTGAACACCGACAGCTCAAATTGACATGCACCCTTCTTCAAGGTTTGATAAAATGAAGGGTAAATATGCAAATAAACCAGACTCAGTCCCTGCATGCTCTCATGCATCTTAAACTGCACCATTGCAAGCTTCCAACATGTCCCATGACCACTGTATCTATGCTCCTGTTGAACCAGTGCCAAATATAAAATGAAGATGTTGGTATGTACATGTCCAAATTACAAGATATATGCTCAAACTGTAATGTTATGTCCCTGATGCTAAGACAACACCTGAATAAGGTAATCTAAAGCTCTCAGTTTCTTTTCTAATGATGATACAGGTCCTGCTGATATCATACCGGTACCGAATCGAGAAAGGTGGAGATCAATCATGCTCAGGTCTTTGCTAAACTCTAAATTGGTGATTGCATAGCTTCATACACTCCTCCAAGATGTCAGATAAGCATCCAATTGAAGAAGATCACAACCAAATCGAAGAAATTGAATTGATGCTCAACTGGTACCGATGTACCCTTGCCTCTGCCGGAACCACCACTCCCGATGATCTCTGACTCCCGACAGCATGACCAATGTACTCCTAATGACAAGGCGACGACCATGGTGTAAGCCTCGAAGCCGGTAGTTGTCAGAAGATGGCCAGAGTTATGAACTCCTATCAGGAATGGAAGCCTCCAGTGTGATAAGTCTCTATCAGACCCGCACGACTTTTGACACAATGATGAGTCTTGGATGAAGGCGCCAAAGCAAGAATTCAAATGAAATGAGAATCTTGAAGGGAGCTATACGATCTAACAGTCGAGATCCAAACTCAAATCAAATTGACCTCTGACCTAGGGTCCCACATGTCGAAGCCCAGTTCGATATTTCTGCACGACTCTTGATGAAGCATAGAAGCCCAGTTCGGTTAAATATAAAACTGAAGCCCAAAGCCCATAAGCTTAAAACCAAAATCCAAAACTAAATACATGGCACACCAATCTCAAAGCATGCATTCGGCACACATCTCAGAGCCCAATACTCGAATCTTAATGCATAGCACATGATCCAATGGCCCATAAGCCTTTGACAATAAATAAGTAATACCAATTTTATAAATAAACCCTCTAACTCCAAGAAATGCAAAGCGCAGACCCTCAGATATTTACAGATAGGTCCCTGGAAGTATAAAATGTTCACAAACAAGTCCTTTTTGGCCATAACTCCTTCATTTCAAATTCAAATCAAGTCAAACCAGTATCAAATGAATCCTAATCAAATCCCTCATGATTCTAAACCAAATCCAAGTGTGTCCAAGCTTCAGCCATAACCTGAAATGACCAAAATGCCCTTCTCTCAATTCAAATGTTATATTTTATAAATAAAACATGAATTTCATAAAGTATAATGCATGCTCTCTTAAGATAATCAAAACTATGAATATACACACATGTCTTTTCATTTCTTGTTTCATGACCAATGTCTATACTGATGTTATGATTAAATATATACCTGCATATGATTGTATAAATGTTTAAAGCAGCAGAGAACCCCCAAATATATATGTTCAAACAATAATACATGAGCCCTTTTTAGCCCCATTACTCAGTTCAAACCAAATAGGCACAAATCCTGGAATGAACGAGGTGTTCAGTTAGACCTGACAAGTCTTTCTGATGTAATTAACGGCGGGGGCTTGCGCCCGTCGGGAGTTAAACGTCTCCACAATCAAATAATAAAACCCTGGCTGACTGATCATGAACGTAGGCCTGGCTAAGGGTGAACCGAAAGGTATGCAAAAGGATGTCTAGTAATGCCCCGAGTTCGGTGCCCGCTCATGTCTGCCTAAGAGACTGGAGCACTGAACCCATGCGGGAGCATTTCCTCACAAATACAAACCGCGCCGCTAGCTAACCTGGCCGCGCGAACTTTTTGCACCCTACATAAATGTAAATCAATACTATAACAAATCTAAACCTAGTACTGTAACAAAGGTAAAATAAAACTGTAACAAATTGAAACCAATACTGTAACAAATTTGAACCCAATACTGTAACAAATTTGAACCCAATACTGTAACAAATATGAACCCAATATTGTAACAAAGGTAACATAAAACTGTAACAAATGCAAACCAATACTGTAACAAATGTAAATCAATACTACAACAAATCTAAATCCAGTACTGTAACAAATGGAAACAATATTGTAACAAAGGTAAAATAAAACTGTAACAAATTGAAACCAACACTGTAACAAATCTGAACCCAATACTGTAACAAATATGAACCCAATATTGTAACAAAGATAAAATAAAATTGTAACAAATGCAAACCAATACTGTAACATATGTAAATCAATACTACAACAAATATAAACCCAATACTATAACAAATGAAGACCAATACTCTAACAAAGGTAAAACAAAATTATAACAAATACAAACCAATACTGTAACATAATAATCAAATACTGTCAAAAATATAAACCATACCAAATTAACAGCTGACATTTTAAATCAGATCAGATCAGACTCAAAGTATTACCAGATCGGATCAGGATCCGCCAGAAGTAACGAATCAGACCAAATTTTACGTCGGATTAACTTTAGAGATAGTCATTTTGCTCTTTTCAACATTTTTACTATGCTAAATATGATGCAATTCTTTCCGGCACATCTTCACAACTAAGTTGATTAATTAGAGATTGTAAACACTGCAAATTTAAATGATTTACTCTTTTGAACTAATAAAAACTTCATACCTAGCAAAGGAATGGCGAATTCCACACAAACTTTGATACAGTCGATATTTTTGTCCTTTTATGGCTTGGCATTTCTGTACGATCTCTTGAATCGCTCCCTTCTTTTGGTTTCTTGTCGCCTCTTCCCCACTTCCCATCGCCTTGTCAATCTCCTCACCTGAGTTTCTCTTAACGAGTCTAGATTGATCATTCAGGCTCTTCTACTGGTTTTGGATCGATCCGGCTAATCATAGATGAAAATCGCAGGAGAGATCGCCAATTCGTAGAAGAGAAAGCAATCAGAATAGGAGAGAAAGAAATCGCCAGAGATTTACTGAAATCGCGAAATCGCCAGAGTATGATCCTTTTTTGAACTAGTGGAGATTTGAAATGAGAAATGAGATGCGAAAATGATTTAGTAGCGGACGCGCTGGTTTATATAAGCGGAGGCACTGACCGTTAATCAGACGGTTAACCCGGTTTAGATAGGATGTGGGTAAAAAATGAGTACAGAAGAGTGGGTATAGAAACCTTTTCTCATAAAAAAATAAGAAGGATTCAAATTGTTAGGCTCCCAGCCCTTCTTTCTCTCTTCGTGCTTCAGTTCTCAAGCTCTCGATGACTCTGTAATTAACAACTCAATCAATCATTCTTTTCTTTCCTTTCCCCTCCCCTTATTTTTTTGGATTCTTCTTCTTTAATCTTCAAATTTGGTTCTTTCTGTAGCAACCTATGTCTCACTTGAGTTTGAATAGATGAGATATATTGGCTTGGGTAAAAGATACGAAGTAGGTCAAGCTTCCTTCTCTCTTTTATTAACGATTTTGTGATTAAATGAGAACATTACATTTTATTTTCGATTTTAGCTGATGCAAAACCTTGATCGTGTTTTTTAATTATTTGAAATTGCGGTGAAAAATTCATTTTTGCTGCTTTGGATTCAATCATGCAAAATTTTCTTAAAATTTGTTATTCTTTCAACAATTTTGCTAGAACGACCCCCACATTTCAACATTTTTGTACCGATAGTTTTATTTCGGTTTGAACCGAATGAACCGAAATTTGTTTGGTTCGGTTTTTAATCGGTTGATATATTAAATCGGTTCGGTTCGGTTCTATTTTTAAAAACCGAAAAAAAATTCGGTTTGATGTTTTTATTTCGGTTTCAATCGAACTGACCATTTGAACACCCCTAATAACAATGTCATTAGATTTTGAATTTCATCAAAACATTGTATAGATTATTAAATTTATTATTTCTTTTGTATATTAATAAAAAAATTGGGACATATATAAGTCCACATTCTAGTAGTCTACTTTTTGCCTCTTTGGCTACATTGGGGAAAATTTGCCATGTCTTCAAATCAGAAATTATTGTGCAAGGCCTCTTCATGTACCATCCATGAAACTATTAATCATATTGCATCGGACATAATTTCAGATATATCCCTCAAAATTTTCACAATTATGTACTTCCCTCTCTAAAATTCATAATATCATATTCATCATTCTAAATTTAAAAAACTCACATATTTACCCAACTTATTGCCTTTTAGTTAAAACTCAATTTAAATTTAGAAAATGCCCATTTTACCCTTTATTGAATAAATAAAAGATATATAGTGTTTTTAAGATGTCATTCTTCTAATTGGTTGATTTCCGAGGGCAAAATGGTATATTTCTCTACTTCTGATGTATACAAGGTGACATTTTAATGTTTCCTTCTTGTACGGAACTATTGTGTGATGTAACATAGTATGGTAATATGGTTTAAGTTATAATATAATTAATATTGATAAATAACTCGTCAATTGATTATTAAAATTAAAAAAAAAGTATGGTTTAACTTTACATTTTAGATAGGTTGTAAAGAAAGGAAAAAAATAATTAAAAGACACATTAAAGGTTGTAAAAGAATATATATTGGTGCAGTATTTTAAAAACCTTTACTCCGAAGAGTTGAGTCGAGGCAGTGACAAGCTTACACGGTTACACCCAAATATAACCACGCTGTTTGATTAGGTCAATATTAAAAAAAAATTAAAGGGTTTTGACTTTTGAAGTTCCAACGACTATAAATTATATCCATTTGCTTATTTAATTATTAATGCCATTGTAATACATGTACGTAGGGGGATCGAGAGTGGTTGCTCCAGTGGACTCCTGCTAAATTTTTTTGTTTTTAATTAGCGGGTTTGATGTGGTCATAAATGACTAAACAAATTTTCTGTCCCCATGTAGGTAGGAAATTCTTATGAGATCGAGTTCATGTATGTGTCCATGTAGCTAGATAGGAAATATTCTTAATTATGAGAGTTCATGCATGTGTTCATCGATCTATTTGAACGGTCATAACTAAAATATGAATTTGTCTTTTCAAAATTCTATTCACTGCTAGCTCCGCTCCAATTCATTAGGAGAAAAAAAATATTTACTCTTTTCAGTATATTTGCATGCATATCTTTGATCGAAATTTTAAATCCACCTCTAAACGTTATACTGGTGATAAAGGTGAAATAGCCGAATACCCCTCAGGAGTTTAGACCCGTTACTGTAGGAAATATCATGTACATGTTAATTATTGATAAAAATCAATACTTTAAGGCTCCAATGCACTTGGAGGCTCCAAAAAAATATTTCAAAATAGTAAAAAAACTATCAAAAAATATAAAATTTGGTCTCCAAGCATTATAACATGGAGAACACGTCGAGCACTTCACATCAACTATTTGAATTTTGAAACTGCAAAAATGAATTGGTAGCACCAAGACTTAGGAACTACCACAAAAACGAATTGGTAGCACTTCATGTTATTCGACATTTCAAATGGCTCGTGTGAATCTTCCATTAGATCAGCTCGAGGAGATCATGAAACATATTATCTTGTGCAGCTTGTCACATTCCAACTTGTCATGATATACATGTTGACTTGCTTTGGACATGACTTGTTACCCCAATTTGTGATGATATGAATCATTGACTTGCTATGACCTTTGGTCATAATTACTAAACATGCATATATCTCAAATAGAGAAACTAAAATTCAATATTTATATATTTTGCAAATTAGTCAAACAAGACAGAATATTGCTTACAACAACAAATTATGTTGATGATAATAATGATAATAATAATAATAATAATAATATATTATTATTATTATTATTATTATTATTATTATTATTGTATTAAATTAGTCAAACAAGACAGAATATTGCTTACAACAACTAAGTGTCTCTTCTCAGAATAAAAAAATGCCACCATAAACAGAACAAAAGAGTATTAAATTAATATTCAAAGAAGGAAAAAATTTGAAAGAAAAGAAGCCGGCAACACTTAACAGGGTGTGAAGATAGGTGGTTCATTGTTTTGTAATACAATTTTGGTGAGGTTTTTGCAATTATTCATGCATGACTTGGAGCAGAACTTTTTTAGAATGCGAGAATCCATTAACGATTTATGTGACATGATACCGATAGTGTTACTCTCAAGACCGCAAGTGCGCACACAAGCCTCCGTTTCGATATGGTTTGAGATAAAGAAGTTTGGAGGTATTTGCACATCAGATGTCTTACACTGGGATGTTGTGCCTCCTCTTTGCTGCATGCTCTCTATAACACACCTCTTATTTGTCGATGACACGGCAAATGCGCACTGGTTTATAGGCAGGTTCTCACATATAACCTCAGCTGCATAAAAAAAAAAAAGGAGAGTGTACATATATAATTAAAGCTCTTTTTCTGAAACATTTCATATAAAAAATAGCACAACTGTCAACAACTCGCTCCTTCTCTAATAACACTAACACATAGGAGGATACAAACAATTGAACTTTTATTGCTATTCATCTTGTATTATTGAGAATCAAGATCAAGATGGTAAATTAAGAAACAGAGAATTAGATACAAACCTAGAGCTGAAGAAATTAGTGCAACAATGAGGGATAAAACAAGAGCCAAAGCCATAATTTGGTTTGAGAAAGCCATTGATGGAACTCTTTCCTTTCTTTGTTTATCTTTGTTGAATTGATCCAACAATGATTGCTACAATTGCTAGAGGAGAGATGATTTGAGGTTCGTTTAAATAAAGCAGAGAGGGTTTCACGCGGTATGATCTCCATACGACTCCAACCAATAGTTAAATTGATCTATTTTTTTTTTACTGTTACTACCTTAAATCACGCTACACCACCTTAGAGCATCTTCATTATAGCTGTCAAATTCAAATTAAAAATTAATTCTGAGTTAATTCCAAAACCACTACAATATTCCTTAAATAGTATTAATTACAAAATGAAGAAGAAACTTTTTTCTTTCTCTGGAAACATGAACAAGAAACTAGCTAGGGAAGAGAGAAAAGAGGAAATTTTACCCAATAATATTGGCCTTTTTTGCCAGCGCGTCATTTATAATTAATGAAAGACTTTCAATTACTTATAAACAAAACTGCCAGCAACTGTCAAGATTCATAAAAAAAAAAAAAGACTTTCAATTTATAAAATTGAAGAAAAAAATAACATGCTTTAAATTATTTATAAAATTGATACCTGTAATCAGAAGAAAAATATATTGATAAGGACGACACCTACCCGTGCAACTAACAATTTGTTTAGTTCACATGCATGAGGGGAAAAAGGAGTAGGAGGCAACGAAAATGAATATCTGATCTTTCTTAGAATCCTTCTGCCTTGCGGCTTCAATGTCCATTTTTATTTTATTGCATATCCACCAGCTGTATCTTTACTGGTTCAACCCCTTTGAACCCCTTATCATCTTCATTGACCTCAATATCTGAATCTGACCTTAGAGATGACACATTTTCAATTTCAGTTTCATGTTCAAGAGTTTCCTTCCTATACTCATTATGTTGTGTTGCTCCTAGTACCTCCTTTATGTTTCCATCAACATTTAGTAGCACATTTCTCGGTTTTGTTGTTTCAGAAACCTCTATCTCATCCATTTTGGACTTACTTTTATGAATTTGAGCATTGATACCTGCCATGGCCAGCTCCATCTCATCCGTTTTGTGTTTGAATTCTGCTAACTCCATCTTCATCCTCTTGATTGAAACCATAGTCAATATCTCATCCTCAGTGGGTAGAGACTGCTAGCCTGACTCGGAATCAGCACCAGGGGGCGTGAATTGTGAAGGATGAAGTGGCGGCTCTGGCAACGTATCAGTAGGGACTTCTAAGCACAGTGGATCAAATTTGAGAAGCTCGAAAGAGGTGTTTGCACGACACTGAAAGGATCGGTGGCCATGGCAATTGCAAATAAAGCACAGCATTGCGTTGCAACACTGTGCAGCAAAGTGTCCCCGGTCACTACACTTGAAACACATAGGATCAGATGGAGACGATGCTCTTTTGAGTTCAGCAAGCTTTACTTGAACGATCTCCGCACGACTAGGCTGTCCTGTAGCAGCGCTTAGTTTGCACCAATAGGGTTTTGTGGCATGCGGAAAGGTCATAGCCATGGGCTTATGGGGCGTTGCCATTACTGATGATAAAGCTCGAGATAAGGCTTTGATAGATTCCTCCACAACAGCTCCCTTGTGTACCTTGCGCCACTCATGGATTGACGTCATTATTGTCGAGATTGCTTCAGATAATGCCCGTAAAGGTAATTCGAGAGAATATATACTAAAACTATTTCATAAAGTTTCTTGTGATAATTAATGACAGTCAATATTTTTCAGTAATACTGGAGAGATTCCACAAACAAAGATAATTATTTCCCCTTTTTAATTTGATAGCAACACAAACTCATCATACCTAATTATCAGCACTGCTATAAATTCTAACATTGTCCCTTCAAATAACATATAGACTAATTTTCTTTTTGTGCATCTACCAGGGATATTTGGATCTAGAGTACTATATGACTCAACAACTTTCAGAAAAGAGTGATGTTTACAGCTTCGGCGTGGTCATGCTAGAGCTAGTAACTGCCAGGCTGCTGATTGAAAAGGGCACTTACATAGTGAGCGAGGTCATGAAAGTCATTGACCAGTATGACGAAGAGTACTATATATGGTTTAAGATAAAAAAAAATGGACCATAAAATTGTAAATCAAGCGAAAAATGTGGGACTTAGGAAGTTTGTGCGATTGGCATTGGAATGTGTACATATATGATTCCGCAGTAGATCGTCCATCCATGAATGAAGTTCTGAAGGAGATAGTGATAATATTACAGAATGATGTCAGTAGTACAAGAACAACTAATGTGTATTATTCAGACGATTCTACAAATGCTACAAATCTCTCAAGGCATCCTTACAGTAGCGAAGGCCCAATAATAAGATATACTAGCAGTGCATTTGTTGAAAATAAAGAAGAAGAATAGGGGAATTGATCTCAGCCATTCATTCATCATTGATCAATTAGAATTAGAATAGAATTGTACCAACGGTACACTGTACAGTACCAATAGAACTAGCCGTTAGACTTAATTGTATAAATAGGAGAGTAGGAATAATGTAACACTTTAGATACTCATAATAACAGAAATTCCAAAATATATCAATCTCCTCAGAAAATCTGTCTCATAAAAATAACATGGTATCAGAGCTTCAAGCTCGATTCTGATAATCCGGCAAATATCCAATAACCCGATAAAAACTTCAAAACCTTCGATAACCTCTCAATCAAGCCCATCAGCAGTGATAGAATGGATCAATGGGGGCAGCCATCTCACGAGGCTACCAACCCATCGAAACTCTCTCCTCAATTGTTAAATGGAGCGAATTACATATCATGGGCCAAATCAGTCACAATAACGCTTAGCGGCAGAGACAAAATCGATTTCATCATCGGAGATAGCAAAAAACCCAAACCAGAAAATCCCGATATAATCACAGCTGCTGAACAGACCCTGATCCGAAAATAGGAAAAAGAGGATCACCAAGTCATGGCTCTCTTGTACTGCTCAATAGAGCCAAAAATTCTCGATTTGTTCATTCAAAACTGCAACACGGCAAAAGAATTGTGGGATGAAATTGAATCCTTTTATGGGCAACAAAAAAATCACTCTCATGGTTATCGCCTTCAGCTCGAAATTCAGCAAGAAAAGAAAGGATCCAAAACCCACTTAGAATACCTTGCCTCTCTAAGGAAAAAATACGATGAACTCGACGTTTATCGACCTTTCACAACAGATTCCAAGGAACTCAAAAAAAGAAAAGAGGAAGATCGAATTTTCTCGTACCTTGCGGGTCTTGATTCAAGCTATGAGGCTATTCGATCTCAAATCATTAGAGCTCCCGATCTCCCCTCTTTTTCCGAAGTAATCAACCAAATCCAGAGAGAGGACTCTCTACGGAAGGCTCTGGGGGGTCCTCAGGCCAGCCATGGCGAGGGACACGAGCCCCACAGCCATGCCGTGCGTTTTTCTCAAAACCCTAGTTCTCAAATTGGCCGAATCCAAAAGGAGAGACGTGCTCTTATTGCAAGAAAGAAGGACATAAGGCCGACAAATGCTATTTCCTTCATCCAAACCTCCGGCCAAAGTGGTGAAAGGACATGGATTCAAAGAGAGGAGGCGGAGACAGGAACTGGAACGAAGGAAAGAAAAAAGAGAAAGAGGGGCAGCGAGATGGTGAACCGAACAGGGGTTTTTCAGCAGCCCAAACCAGCGAACCAAAAGAGAAAAATAAAACCGGTCCTAGTGAACCGTGTGGAGTGGGCCTATTCTCTGGCGGGTCAGACGGGTCAAGCGGTGGAATGGATCAAATGCAGCAGCTATCTGTGCTGATTGCTAATCAAAATCAATTCCAAAGCTCATGTGGTATTGTTTCTCTCTTTGAAAATTTTAATTTGATTGATCAAATAATTATTGATAGTGGTGCAACCGATCACATGTTTGGAAACGAAAAATTCCTTACCAATTTAAGCTTGCCAAAAAATGACCAATATGTGGTAGTTGCCAATGGTATGAAAGAAAAAATAAATTGTATAGGCGAAATAATATTGTGCAATAAAAAAATTAGTAATATTTTGTATCTAAAATCTTTTCCTATAAACCTACTTTCGGTTAGAAGATTAACACTAGACTTTAATTGTAATGCAATCTTCTCTCGCAATAATGTTGTATTTCAGGACCGGGTAACCGGGGAGAAGATTGGTGAAGGTTTTCTTAAAAATGGACATTATGTTTTGAATCTACAAGATTTAAATTTTTGCGCCTCGGCAAGTTCAATTAATTATGATAGATGGCACAAAAGGCTTGGCCATCCTTCCGACAAGATTTTAAATAGCATTTTAGATTTTTCTACTTCTAATTGTATTAATTGTGATATTTGTAAATTGGCAAAACAAACGAGACTTCCCTTCTCACTTTCTAATAGTAGAAGTGAAACCTCGTTTGATTTAGTCTATTCCGATGTATGGGGTCCGGCCCCGGTTAACTCTTATAATGGATTTAGATATTTTGTTATATTTATTGATGATTTTTCCAAAGCTATATGGTTATATTTACTTAAATCAAAAGATGAGGTATTTAATTGCTTTCGAGAATTTCTACACCTTATAGAAACTCAATTTAACGCTAAACTCAAAATCTTTAGGTCGGACAATGGAACGGAATTTATAAATAAAAATTTCACAACCTTTTTTAAAGAAAAAGGAATTATACACCAAACAACTTGCATAAACACACCCGAACAAAATGGAGTGTCGGAAAGAAAAAATAGACATTTATTAGAAATGACACGTGCATTATTATTTCAAAATAATGTTCCAAAAATATATTGGTCGGATGCCATCCTTTGTGCTACGCATCTAATTAATAGACTACCTAGCGTTACTTTGAAAAATAAAAGCCCAACCGAAATTCTTTACAGACAAAAAAAGAATCTTGATTATTTGAGAATTTTTGGTTGTGTATGCTTCGTTAAAATTAAAAGAAATGATAAGTTAGATTTTGTTTCAACAAAAACTATATTTTTGGGATATTCATCCTCAAAAAAGGGTTACAAATGTTATGATCCAATTAATAAAAAGGTGTTCATATCTAGAGATGTAATATTTTGTGAAGATGAACCATATTTTAAAAAGAGTGAGGTTAACAAAGATGCACATGATGATAACCAAATAAGGCCGAGAATACCTCATTTAGATAATTTAGATTTCATACCAAATATGGATTGTGACATTGAGCCCAATAATTATGAAGAAATAAATAATAATAATAATAATGATGATAATGATAATAATAATAACAATGATAACAATAGTGATAATGATAATAATCATGATAATAATAATAATAATGAGGATAATAATGAGGTAGAAGAAGGTATCATGGTACGAAGGTCTACAAGAATGCGTCAACCATCTACCAAACTTAGATATTATATAACTTGCACGGTACAATATCCTATACAAGACTTTGTATCGTACAAAAATATCTCACCCGAATATCATGCATTTCTTACCTCTATTGAAAAAGGAAGTGAACCAAATAGTTACCAAGAGGCTATAACAAACCCGGTATGGTGCAAAGCCATGGAAGAAGAACTCAGCCCTTGAAAAAAATAAAACTTGGGTAATTGTTCTATTACCTAAAAATAAAAAACCCGTTGATTGTAAATGGGTGTACAAAACCAAGTTCAATAGTGATGGTTCCATCGAACGGTATAAAGCAAGATTAGTGGCCAAATGATATATCCAAACCTACGGTATAGATTATAATGAAACTTTTGCACCGGTGGCAAAGATGAATACCGTTAGAATTTTATTTTCTATTGCGGTAAATAATAGTTGGAATTTGTACCAAATGGATGTGAAAAATGCCTTTCTTCAAGGAACACTTGAAGAGGAGGTGTACATGACATTACCACCGGGCCATAAAATGGAAAACCGTTCTAATATAGTTTGTAGGTTAAATAAGTCTATCTACGGATTGAAGCAATCTCCTCGGGCATGGTATGGCAAACTTAGCTCATATTTATTATTATGTGATTTTAATATTAGTAGTGCCGACCACTCATTATTTACCAAAGTTGAGGGAAAAAATATAACACTTGTATTGGTGTATGTTGATGACCTAATAATCACCGGAAATAATTTAGAGGAAATTAGGAAAATTAAATCCCAATTGAAAGAAAAATTTGACATTAAAGATCTAGGTTACTTAAAATATTTCTTAGGGATAGAAGTAGCATTTTCAAGAAAAGGTTTATTTATTTCACAACGAAAATATACCTTAGACTTACTTAAAGAAACCGGCAAACTAGGTTGTAAACCGGCCTCTACACCAATTGACACTAAACATAAATTAAATACCGAGGATGGCGAACCCTTAGAAAACATACCCCAATTTCAAAGACTTGTGGAAAAATTAATTTATCTTACGGTAACACGTCTGGATATTTCTTTTTCCGTTAGCCAAATTAGTAGATTTATGCATTTGCCAAGAACGCCTCATTTGGAGGCCGTGAATAGAATATTGAGATATTTAAAAGGAAATCCCGGAAAAGGCATAAAAATGAAAAACAATAATTCTAATGAACTGTGTGGCTATTCCGATGCAGATTGGGCCGGTAGCTTTGATAGAAAATCCACCACCGGTTTTTGCACATTTGTAGGCGGGAATCTAGTCACGTGGAAAAGCAAGAAACAAAATGTCGTGGCTCGCTCTAGTGCGGAAGCGGAATATCGAGCCATGGCATCCACCGCAAGTGAGCTAATATGGATCAAGCAATTGCTTAGAGACATGGGCATCGGATGTGATCAACCTATAAAAATGTATTGTGATAATAATTCCGCTCGACATATCGCATCGAATCCGGTGTTTCATGAGAGAACAAAACACATCGAAGTGGATTGCCACTATGTTAGAGAGAAAGTCCAAGCTAAGGAAATAACGACACCGTTTGTAAGAAGCAAAGAGCAACTAGCGGATGTTTTTACCAAAAGCTTGGATCCGACGCATTTTGAGGATATCACTAGCAAGCTAGGATTGTATGACATATACGTTCTTAGCTTGAGGGGGAGTGTTGAAAATAAAGAAGAAGAATAGGGGAATTGATCTCAGCCATTCATTCATCATTGATCAATTAGAATTAGAATAGAATTGTACCAACGATACACTGTACAGTACAAATAGAACTAGCCGTTAGACTTAATTGTATAAATAGGAGAGTAGGAACAATGTAACACTTTAGATACTCATAATAACAGAAATTCCAAAATATATCAATCTCCTAAGAAAATCTGTCTCATAAAAATAACAGCATTTGACTCAAGTAGTGGGTACCCATACCAAGCATACATCAAACCCAAGTAGCACAGTTTATGTCAAGTTTAGATTTTATATATTTGTGGTTAATAGTTGGAGCTGATTGGGCTAACGTAATACTGTAAAATGATAGGAAATATTATTTTTGCTCAATTTTTTTTTCTGTAATTATATGAATTTTGATCTTTGCAATTTATAACGAGCAGTTGTGATTGTGATTGAATTCTCTGTACTTTTTAAATAAAACAAGTTAGCAATGCTATTTCATAAAACAGGGATCAAGGTGCCAAATGCAACTGACTTCTAGTATCGATGGAAACAAAATCAGTACTGAATTTCTATTCTTTAACATTTTCAATCAAGGTCATGAAAGTCTAGATGTCCTGTTTTTGAGGGCAGTTTGGGTCCGATACCCATCGGACTGAAACTGAGTTCGATAGGTTCCATAGCCATCCGATCCGCTTTAAGATCCGTGCGCCTTGCTTTAATATCCGCACGGGCCTGCTTAAATATCCGTGTGCATGGATCTTAAAGCGAATCGGACAGCTATGGAACTCATCGGACGCAAATTTGAGTCCGATGGGCATCGGACCCAAACTGCTCTCCATGTTTTTAAGCTATAGAACTATAACTTTGAGATCGAGACACAGTGACTTGGATCCTAGTTCCATAAAAATAATGGTAGCAAGTAGCAACCTTAAGTGTAAAATTTGAAGGATTGAGTTAGACAAGGCTTGTGATAGACAACTTCTAATTCTTAGCTTCTTCAAATGTGCTAGATCAACATTATTTTGGTATTTGCTTCATTCGGCAAATCATTGGAATAATTAGTTTGCGATCTGTTATCAATGAATCTTTTCATTAGACAAACTCAGCATAGCACTTACAATCCCAGTCGACTCTGCCAAAAAATGATTCTAGGTAGAATCCTGAATTTGACAGCCTTGGTTTTAATCTAAAACCAGAAGACGCGGTGCCATGTTGTGATGATTGGAGCTCACGTACCATGTCGTGATGCAGACACGGTGCACTGTGCTAGCAACAATTAGAGAAACAATTTCTGCCAATATAACTGCAGGGAACAAAAATAAGAAAAATGAAGAGTTGAACACAATAATTAGTGTATTGGTTACTTATTGAAGAAACAAATATTTAATGATAAATAGAAATTACCAGTACTCCAGCCCCTCTTCATGCCGGATAATCCTTGGTTGTTCCCGATGAACTGTAAAATTATTTTAAGTTAACTGTTCATAAAAACAAAAAGTAACATGGGTAAAAGATAATTTTAAAGTACGAAGTAATTTCCCCCAAATAATGCTCTAACTGTAACATAACAATGAGAGAGACATTGATCTTAATTTCATTTTTAAAGCAAGTTAAAAACTAAAAAGCTATACGTAAGTAACGTACCTTCCACATTAACTATTAAATTTCTTTTTAAAGCTAGAAATAAAATACACTGTCTGTTTCCCAACTTCAATTACTATAGTTCTAAACTTTGCCCTTGAATGAGAAAAAATTAAATGACCTTGCATAACAATTCAAATGATTCATGTTATATCAGATTGTTACTCCTTCATGCAGCTGCTGAAATGATAACTGGATGTGTCCTTTGTATTCATGGCACAAGTCAAAATAATCTTATACAAGCAAGAATAATAATCTTTTTTTTTAAGATTAGTGGAAAATTTCCAACTAACAGATATATTAATAACAAAAATATTTACAAAGTTTTTACAAAATGGCCTAAAATTCCTAGTCAAAGAATGATTCAGGAACACACCTAGAGAAGTAAATTACATTATGCTCATTTACTAATTAAAAGGCACAAGAATAATAATCTTATTGAGGCATACTAATTAATCAATATCTTCTTTTTTTTTCAAAATGAAGCAGATTTTGAAGGAACTTATTATTACCAAATTGTTAGTAATTTTGTTTAGTTTTCATTTGTTGTTAATTTTTCGCCAATAATCATTATCATTTGTTAATATGACATTTACGTAATACTTGAATTTTTTAATTTTCTAATTTCCATTTGCTTTAATAAAATGTCAGTTAGTAGGCTAGTTAATTTTGATAATGAAAGATATTTTTCCTCGAGCATGTGAACGAGTTCCTTACAAAAAAGTAATGCATTATGTTTTTTTTTTTTGAAAGTGGACTATACCGCCGATTTTTATTATAAAAAACTAGAACAAAGAATATCAATACCAGAGATACCGGATACAACATGACAAAACTAACAAAGTATAAATCCACCAACATTAGAGCAACAAATTAGCAGCACCAAAATAACACTATCTACCTAAGCCAACCAACCAACACACAAGCATATAAAAACAAACTCCAACAGACCTAATATACTACATACTCCAAAATATGCAAAATAACCCCTGAAATCTAAGAAAAAGGTAATGCATTACTTTTTACTACAAAAGGTAATGCATTATGCAGATTGCAGATGTTGTCAACCGAAATAATATTTACCAAAACATAAAAATCACAATTATTAATATTCCATTTATGCTTTTATGATTTAAATAACTTGTTTATTAAATTTGTAACAATTCAAACTCAGAAACTTCACTACTAGAATTCCAACTTTTTCCAAGGGGAGCATACCCTATTTCCAAGGGGAGGAAGGGCCCTTGGAAAAAAAATCAGGTTTGCTGACACATTTACCTATTTCCAACGGCAGTCCCATGAAAATAGCAGCGCATGGAAATGCCCGACGTTTGCCCTTGGAAATGGTTCTTATCCGCCATTGGAAATACTTTTGCAGACCGAATACTATATTTTATTGAGATCTCATGGAAATAGCTAACCCCCAGCTCTTGGAAATAATATGGAAGAAGTGAGACATTATTTTCATGAGACTACCGTTGGAAATATTTTGATAGGTATGTTTATATTTTTTTATTGTGAGGCTCATGGAAATGGTGGAGCACATTGTCCTTGAAAATATTTTGGTATGTCTGTTTATATTATTTTATAGGGAAGCTCACGGAAATGCTGGAACAAAATGCCCTTGGAAATGTTTAATTGATTCAGTTGTATTATATTATATTTAGACATATTTTTTCCATGAGACTACCGTTGGAAAAGTTTAGTTCCTAGAAACAGAACTGTTTCTGTTTATTTGTGATGCCGCTTTGAATGTTCAACAAAGAAAATCACAGCAGCCAGCAAGCTGTTCCATGAGACTACCGTGAGACATATTTTTTCCATGAGACTACCGTTGGAAAAGTTTAGTTCTTGGAAATAGAACTGTTTCTGTTTATTTGAGATGCCCCTTTGAATGTTCAACTGTAGGGCGCAAAAAGTCGCAAGGTTAGGTTAGCTAACGATGCTGTTATATTTGTGGGGGAATGCTCCTGCATGGGTTCAGTGCTCCAGTCCCTTGGCAGACATGAGCGGGGCACCGAACTCGGGGTATTGCTAGACATCTTTTTGCATACCTTCCGGTTCACCCTTAGCCAGACCTACGTTCATGATCAGCCAGCCAGGGTTTTATTATTTGATTGTGGAGACGTTTAACTCTCGACGAGCGAAAGCCCCCGCCGTTAATTACATCAGAAAGACTTGTCAGGTCTAACTGAACACCTCGTTCATTCTAGGATTTGTGCCTATTTGGTTTGAACTGAGTAATGGGGCTAAAAGGGCTCATGTATTTGTCATTTAAACGTATATTTAAGGTTCTCAATTGCTTTAAACATTCAACTTAATCATGGTGCCTGTAAAAATATTGGTCATGGGACAGGACTCCTTTGGTCATGAAAGACTTGTGTATGTATTTACAATTTGGCTATATTCAAGAAAGCATGTGTCATGTTTTATAAAATTCATGATTTGTTTATAAAATATTACATTTGGTTCAAAAGAAGGGTATTTTGGTCATTGCAGGTTATGGCTGGAGTTTAAACACATTTGATTTTGGTTTAGAATGATAGAGAAATGAATTTGAATTCATTTGGCTTTGGTTTGAGTCAATTTGGACTTGAAATGAACAAGTTATGATAAAAAAGGACTGACTTGTAAATATTTTTATGTTCCAGGGACTTGTTTATAATTCTGGAAGGACTAGTAAATATAATTTGGGCTTTTAATTGGGTTTGGAATGAAATTTGGGCTTCCAGGGACCTATTTGAGAGGATTTTATACAGACAGGGGCCTATTTGTAAATTTATAGGAACTATGCTGTAAATAAAATTTGTCAGAAGGACCTATTTGTAAAAGAATTTTATTTATTTGATTTTATTTAATTTGAGATTGAATCTGGGCCTTTAGATTTGAAATATGGGCCTTTGAGATTGTATTTGGGCTTCAAGTTGTGTGCAAAGGCTTATAGGCCTTTGCATTGGACTTTGAGATTCGTGCAGAGTGCTGTATCTCATTAAACATGACATATGGGCCCCATCTGTCAGAGTTCATTTAATTTAACAGAAGAGAAATGTAGGCCTTGGATACGGGCTTTTCATCAAGATCCGGATATTAGATTTAAATCCTTTTTGGCGCCTGGATCTAATGTATCACATTGCATCAATATTCGTGCAGACCAGGTGAGGCGAGATTTCACTGGATTTCTCCAGTCCCGACTAGGGCGCAGTTCTCCGACGATCCTCCGGCCATTCTAGGCTTTGGTCCGGTGCATTCTTGATCGTCTGAGTCTGTTGAGTGCATTGGCACAGTTGTCGGCGGCGGTAGATCATCGGAGACGTCGATTCCTGTCTGACATTGGTATTTCGGTACCAGTTTAAGGTATAAGCCGGATTTCATCAATATGTTCACGATTTTCATTGATCAATCGATTATTTAAACTAGATAGACATGTTCAAGCTCAGGGGTGCATCAATTTCAAACTTGAATTTCATATGTGCATGATTAGTGCTTAGAGCTTTCGGTTTGGAGCAAAGTTGGTACCAGTTCATGGTACAAGAGGCATAGGTCAAGGTCAGATGCTCATTTCACCATTTTATATCATACTTGGGCATGTTAGAAGGTTTAGAAACATTGGATTCAGTTTACAGATTGATTATACATGATATATGCATGTGGTTCATATGTCTTGATATATTTTCAAACTCAAATCTTCATTTAAACTCAGGTTTTGATAAATAATTACATTGAGAAAGATCATAGACATGAGATACAGTGCATCAGGAGTATCCAGGATCATTTTTACCATTTTTAAGAATTTCTTTGTATTTTTAAAGAACTATTCAAAACTGCCAAGGGCATTTGTGTCCAAACAGTGACAGAATTTTGCATTTAATTCATGATTTTATTCTGGGAGCTATACAGCTTGGATTTGATCAAACTTTAAGTCTAAATTCATTGGAATAGAGTGTATATTATGAATATATTTTGTATTTCACATTCAGAGATCATTTGATGCCTGAAAAGAGCAATGCGGCTGACTGGGGTCATAATTCCAGGATACTGCACTGTGCAGTTTATGATTTTCAGAAATCTGAACTTTGGAAAATTATTAAAAATAGCAGAAAAATCTAATAAATGGAAAATTTGTGAGGAAAGTATTTGTTTTTAAATCCTCTATCAAACTGTGTTTTTACATTTTCAGTTTGTTTCCTGGTTTGGTCCAAACTTGCTGATTTGCCAGCAGAGGTCAAATCAGTGGTCGGATGCCATCCTTTGCGTTACACATCTAATTAATAGGCTACCTAGTGTTACTTTAAAAAATAAAAGTCCAACTGAAATTCTTTACCAACAAAAAAAGAATCTTGATTATTTGAGAGTTTTTGGTTGTGTATGCTTTGTTAAAATTAAAAGAAATGATAAGTTGGATTTTGTTTCAACAAAAACTATTTTTTTGAGATATTCATCTTCTAAAAAAGGCTACAAGTGCTATGATCCAATTAATAAAAAAAGTATTTATATCTAGAGATGTGATATTTTGTGAAGATGAACCATATTTTAAAAATAGTGAGATAACCGAAAAACCACATGAAAATAATCAATCTAGACCAATAATTTCTAGCTTAGATTTCATACCAAATACGGATTATGAAATTGAAGCCGATAACTATGAAGAAGAGATAAATAATGATAATAATAATAATGATAGTGATAATGCTAATGATAATACTAATGATGATGATAATGATAATACTAATAATAATAATAATAATAATAATAATAATAATGAGAAAGAAGAAGAAGAAGAAAATATTATGGTACGAAGGTCTATAAGAATGCGCCAACCATCTATCAAACTTAGAGACTATATAACTAATGCGGTGCAATATCCTATACAAGACTTTGTATCATACCAATATATCTCACCCAAATACCATGCATTTCTTACTTCTATTGAGAAAGAAAGTGAGCCAAATAGTTACCAAGAGGCGATCACAAATCCGGTATGGTGCAAAGCCATGGAAGAAGAACTAAAAGCCCTTGAAAAAAATAAAACTTGGGTAATTGTTCCATTACCAAAAAATAAAAAACCCGTTGGTTGTAAATGGGTATACAAAACCAAGTTTAATAGCGATGGTTCCATCGAACGGTATAAAGCACGATTAGTAGCCAAAGGATATACCCAAACATAAAATTAAAGTGCAGATTGGAGTAGTGAATAACCTTGCTGCCCTTCTCTCCAGATTTACAAAACATAAAATATTAAAATTAATTTCAGAAGTTTGACATCACTGGACAGAGAGGAAAATAATCAACTACCTATGTTTTCCTAAACCAAAATGTATGTGTTATTTCCTTATAATGGTTTATAGACCAGCAAGTAGCTTCCAGTTCTACTAGTATACTGGAGATGATCAGGACTGTTAAATCTTTTTCAGTTACTAATATTTTTCTTTATAAATAGTATGGACACAAAACACCATCTACAAGATGAACTGCAGCAATACTCCAGTTTAAAAGGGAAAAATAAATAAAAATAAAGGTTGATTAGTTCCACTAGTATATTATTTATTATACTATATATAAATCTTTTTCAGTTACTAATATTTTTCTTTATAAATAGTATGGACACAAAACACCATCTACAAGATAAACTGCAGCAATACTCCAATTTTTATTTTTTCAAAAAAATATAGTTACAGAAACTTCTAAACCTTCCATAGTAGATAAATGTATGATTGTTCTAAAAAATTGAACAATTAAATGATTAAATTCGTGAGTTTTGTAAAATATAAAAAAGTAAATATGAAATTATAAATTTTAGAAAAATAATACGTACATTTGATTTTTTTTCAAAATATATAAAAAAAATACCCACTTTAAATATACATTGTCTTTTTAGAAAACGCATCTACAACACATGGCCTATAAATTAAGAGGAGGGTTCAAATGCCTCTATTTTTTGTGCCTCCATCATGTCTCCATTTTTAAGAATTTTAATAACTCAAAATTTAAAGCTTAAAAATCAAAATAAAACTATTGGATATGATCTACATCATTTTATCTATGCACATGTAAAAAATTGTGGCATTTCAACTTTGTTTTGATTGTCATCAAGAAACGTACTAATGTGAATAATTTCTAGATATTGATTTTTCAAATAATTGAATCACATAAAAACAAAATGAAAATGTGATTTTTTTTATGAGCACATAGAAATAATCACATAGATCACATCTAACAGTTTTATTTTGACGTTTACAATTTAAATTTTGATTTATTAACGTTTTTAAAAATTGAGATATGGTGGAGGCAAAAAAAATGAAAGCATTTGAACCCTCGTCATAAATTAATTAAGAACAGAGAGAAGGACTTGAACATGAGTGCGCGGTTGGATTTAATTAGAGTAATTTTTTCCTATAGCTTTGCAGATCCCTAATCTGTATGACCGATCGTGTTGTATATGTTTCATAAAGGCGAGGCAGGTTAAAATATGATTTTGTATTGCCGTACTTTTCAGAAAATGCTACAAAAGAACTCTAGCTGCTGGCATCAGCAGGACAGCGTAAGAAGAGCTTCTCTTTTTGTGATCTGTTGCTTCAACTTAGTATGCAGAGTGCAAAAAAGTGCCTTGACTAATATATTGTGATTTTAGCTTCGTATTATACTGTGCTAAGATCAAATTAATTTTTCAGGTATCGTGTACCGTGATTAAAATGTCAAGGGTGGTCACAGCATGTGAATATTCATGCCACGCGAGTTATGCGTGACTCACGAAACCATTTAATCATAATTTAGGTTAGTTTATTCAATATTCACCATTTAGTCAAGATGTAATATTCCTAATTATACGTGACTTGCATGAC
Organism: Carex arenaria; assembly: GCA_964058825.1. NCBI lineage: Eukaryota > Viridiplantae > Streptophyta > Magnoliopsida > Poales > Cyperaceae > Carex > Carex arenaria. Next base: position 23,680 of record CAXKVW010000439.1, on the reverse strand, counting down.
CACGTGTTGTGCTATGCCATGACTTGATCTTTCATGTGACGTGTTGTGTCATATCAAATTTTATGAAGATAGTCACAGCATTTATTCGACATACGTGCCGTGCCGTTCTATATCATAACCGTGTCGTTCCGTGACAAAGTCGGCTTCGATGTGTCATTTTTTCCACTCTATTTGTATGAACGCCTTCATGTTGCCGCTGGATGAATTATTAATGTGTAGAAATTATATTTTTTTAATTTGCTTAATTTTATAGGAAAGTTATTTTGAAATAGAATTTCATATATAGTTATTTAAAAATAAAAATAGGAAGCAAGAATATCCATAAAAGACATACTTTTAGTCAAAAGAAAAAAAATCGTTTTTTTTTTTTTTTTTTCTTTTCAACGAAAGCTTTGAAACGAATGGCTGATGTTTTTCCATCAAAAATGTTTATTCTGTTTCTCTGTTTTGAAATAAGTCATTCAACAGTGATTGAATTGCATAAAATTAAGTCATATGATTTATACACTCCCATTGATTTACGTGTTTCTTTTCATCTCCATTTTATCTTCTTTTCAAGATTGATTGCATTGTTTTAGCTGCTTTTCATAAATGAGAAGTTTCATACTTCTTTTTTTTTTTTTTTTTTCATATTTATGCTTTATTTCATTTTGATAGGAAGCTTTTATATAAAAAAATAATAATGAAATTGGTTAGAATATACATGAAGAAAGCGCACTTTAAGAAATTATGATTAATTTAAAACTGATGTTGAAAATTACATACAAAGCATTACAAGTCAAAAAATATATTTAAACAAGAAAAAATTTAAAAGAACATTATAGTCATCTCATCTTCAAAATTGAGCACTAAATATTAACTAACAGAAGGAGAATTATTATTATCATCGATTAGATAGTTTAGTACATATGAAGATGATTGTCACTAATTTTGTTGTATTTTGTTTTGTTCTTTATCAACATCGTTGGAGATTATCACATTGTATTGGTCTGGGTTTAGAAGAGCCCACAGCAAGTCTTGGCCCAACATGGCCTGTATGAATTGTGATTAAAGTCTGGGCTGATTTGGTTGTCTAGGACTTGTTAGACTAAATTTTACGTTTCAATATGGAGATTTTTAAGTTGATTGTGCTCTCATCGATCCAATACTTTTAAAATGTGATTTTCTCTTTTACATGCGCAATTGATCATTAGATTACGTACAAGTAGCTAGTATGCAGATACATATGAGGTATAAGATGGGAATAGTATATCGGATATAGATTTTGGACTTTGTACATACATCACATTTGTCAAATGGATGACGCTTCCAAAACATTAAGCACAAAATATTAAATTTGTTGAACATGTATCGCTCCGTCAAATTGCAATTATATTGCTTTGCGTTCTGAATTAAAATACTACATATTGCGGAAATATACAATTATAATTCCTAATTTAATTTTGAAATTTCTAATTTTAAGTTACGTAAATAATAAAGTCATAATCATTATGTTACTCACTCAATCAATATTAATTATATGATATTTTGAATATTGAAAGTTATTAAATTTCTTACAATGTAATTTCTAAGCATTAAATTTTTGCACATTTAAATTTGACTTTTTTAAATATCTATTTTCATAAAACTGACTTTAATTAAAAGTTAGTATTTTATTATTATTAAAATCAATGTATTTCGACATTAAATTTGATACTAGAAGCATTTATAAAATATATAAAAATTTGAGGCATGTAAAATGTAATCTCGTGCTTGAAGTGCTATGCATTTAACACTGTATTTGTTTTAATATAATATTCTAAAATATACAAATTTTATTTAAATACTTCATAAATAAGCTAAATTTTATTAAAATATGAAATGCTTAAAATCATCAAAATTTATTTATTATGAAACTTAAATATTGGAGTTTTAAACATATGCCAGAAAGTGAAGGAAAGGGAAAAGAAAAACGGAAGGGAAAGTTGAAATTATATTACCTGTTCGATCGTATTGTTGAAAATTTTAGAGGAAGGATATTTTTGTTTCAAATTTCACAAAAGAATTCTATTTTGTTTATTATATTTATCCCTACAAAAGACAAAATATTCCATAAATAATAGCGACAAAATCTTTCAAAAAGGTCATTATGCCAAATTCAGTATATATATGTCTCGTGCTTTGCTCCTGAGAGCACTAGAGATTGATTATTATCCAAGATCGAGTCAGATAATAACTTGTCTTTTCGATATATAACACATCAAAACAAAGTTATTTCCAAGTTCCAACCTTAAAAAAAAAAAAGTTAATTATTAATTAACCGCACCAATGAGTGGCTTTGTGTAACTGATCCAATATATCCACGCCTCCACGCAATAACTCCCCTCTCTGCATGGCTTTTATTTCCCATGCAAAAATGGCGCGCCGCACGATTTTCCTTTATTTATCATCATTCCTCCCACAGTTCCGAGGTCTCTTGTATATATATAAACGCAACGGTTATACATCCTCCATTTGCACCTCTCTCTCTCTCTCCCCCTAGATCTCTAGCTAATTGATGAAATGGATAAAGTTTGGATGAACTATGAAGCACTACAAGAAGATCCAGAATTGAGGTATGTATTAAGTGTTTTAATAACTTGTTTTATGTTATACAGCTTTCATTTATATTAATTATTCTTAATTAATACATAACATGGTTTACTTAAATAAATTTCAGTGCCATTTTTCCTAGCGCATCGCATTTTCCCCTATGGCCTCATGACCAGTTGGAGATGTGGGAAAATAATTTCTATGCGACTCCTCCAATGCAAGAAGGTTTCTGTTCAAACCTTTTTTACCATACGCAAGATCTTTTACAAGGCAAGCTATATATATATATATATATATATATATGCATAAACTCTTTTCTTTCATATTAACTAAATCCAAATTTCTTTCTTCCAAGTGCATATATACTCAATTTCTTTATTTTATCCTCAGGAGAATTATCCATGTTGTTGGATGGGTTTAATTGGGATGACATGATCATAAAAGAAAGCATGCCTAGCGAGGAAGATATGAAAAATGTATAACACAATACGAAAGGAGATAAGACAGTGACGACCAACAAGAGGGCAAGAGAAGAGCGAGTCTTGACTTTCGAAGAAGTGTCACAGTATTTCTACATGCCGATAATTCAAGCTGCCAAGGAATTAAATGTTGGCTTAACACTACTGAAGAAGAAATGCCGGGAACTTGGCATTGCACGATGGCCGCACCGCAAGATGAAAAGCATGCAGACACTCATAAAAAATGTGCAGGTAAGCATATATAGCTTAATATTAATTTTTTAGTTTACTTTGGATTTGGATGAACCATGGTTCTTCTGAAAATTCCTCCACTTCAATAGATGGTGCTTCATTTCGTACTCATATATATTTGTACCACCTTTTCTATTATTTGTTTCTACAATGTTAAACTCTTATTTAGATAGGAAACTTTTGTGCCATTGTCACTTCTTGATGAGATAGTTATCTAGTAATTAATTATGGGGATGTCTATAGTACAGCACAATGATTTTGGCTATAGTACAGCAAACTTAAAATTAAATTGTAATCGTTCATTTTATCTTTCGAACGGCGTAGATTAAATCTTTAATTGAACTCTTCGTTTGACTCCATTGCACAGTTTGTACGCTGAAAAGGGTATAATAGTCTTTTTGTGCAAAAAATATTTCCTTTCTTTTTTCTCTCGGTCTCATCCCATTCTTCTCCCGCCGCTGCAAAAGTGAAAAACAGTAAATGAAAAAAAAAATAAAAGCTTCAAGCTACTTTAATAAAAAACAATCTCCAAATTTAAATGAAAAGCTCCTAGCTTTACCCGTCACTTCTCAATCTTGTAAAAAACAGAAACAAGTGGGATCCCTTGTAATTTTCTATTTCTTCATCTGACAGCCTGATACTCATACCAGTAAGCACAAACTGAGCTGTTCCTTTGCGCCAGAAGCCCAGTTTCCAACCAGCAATTGATAGTCCCTTGTTGGAAGTGTAGGCATGTCCCTTGTTAGAATTCAACGTACTGGCACTGCTTTTTTCTATTCGATCTCTCTCAAAGTCCTTCCTCTCTGTCTCAAATACAACTGGAGAAGAAATGACTTCATCTTGTTCTTGGAGGGGTGAAAGAGGGAAAATATAGCTTTCTATGGGGAAAAAAACAATCGTTGAAGCAGAGAAAGAGATTGAATGAAAGTGGAGGGTGTGGTAGTAGGTGGTGGCGGGGTGAAGGATGAGTCCCATCAGAGAGGGCGAAAGAGGTGATGGTCTTGGCCTTGGCCTTGGAGGGGTCATCGGAACAGGGGAGCCGCCCCTTGGGAAGATAGACGGTGAGAAGAGAAATGTTCTCCGATTTTGCAGCGGCAGGAGAAGAACGGGATGAGACAGAGAAAAAAAGAAAGGAAATATTTTTTACACAAAAAGACTATTATACCCTTTTCAGCGTACAAACTGTGCAATGGAGTCAAACGGAGAGTTCAATTAAAGATTTAATCTATGCCGTTCGAAAGATAAAATGAACGATTACAATTTAATTTTAAGTTTGCTGTACTATAGCCAAAATCATTGTACTGTACTATAGACATCCCCATTAATTATTTGTGATGTTCTTTTTAATTTTATGACTTGGTGTAAGTAGGAGTTGCGATGGAAGGAAGGATCAGTAGGAGACATGCAGGTGAAAAGTGCAATAGAAATCCTGGAGCAAGAACAAAAATTGATGGAGATGAGGCCATCAGTTCAAATGCAAAACCAAACCAAAAGGCTTAGGCAAGCTTGTTTTAAGGCAAACTACAAGAAGAGAAAGCTGGAGGCTGTGAAGGAGGAAAACTGGTAGATATTGCTAGATATGTCTTGGTAGTATGTATGAATCATGTAGAATAGATTTTGGCATATATAAGTGTATGTCTTTTGTCTTTTGTTTTTTGTTGTTGTTGTGATTTTCGTTATCTTAGGGGTTATATATGTTTGCAATATATATCCTTTTTACATGGTTTCTCTAGAAAAATTTGATAATCTTGTTACCATTTAAATTAATTATGGGTGTTTGTGTCTTCATTATCATTTAAGTTTTGATAGGTACAGTATAAATTAATGAATTAACCATATTAAGCTTTAGGGATAAGCTTCAAAAGATCAGGTTTAACAATTGACAAAAAAAAAAATGTCTGGTATAATTGGGCATAAATTGGGGCAGAAAGTCTGCTAAATTTTGAATTATAAGGGCTTCGTAGGAAGGGGATGGGCCTTGTTTGTAGGTGGGCTTTCCTCATGCTTGGCCTTTCACTAGTATTTCGTAATCGGGCACATTATTTGGAAATTGAAATAACATTTCACTGGGTTCAGAACTTCAAATCTCTCATGCTTTTTAACATCTAAAAAATCAATCCGTACACCTTAACATGATATCTATACTAAAATATGTTTGGAGACCAAAATTTTATATTTTTTTCCGAAATTTATTACTTTTGTTTTAGATATATACAAATTATTGTTTTGGATGATCCAGAAACAATGATTTGGACCTATCTAATCAAATAGTAAAAAAATTCAAAATATATAACATCTAGTCTTCAAATATATTTTATTATGGATATCATATTGATCAGTTTGAATTGGTTCTTTGAAATATGAAAACAGAGATATAAAATGTGAGACATGAGAGACATGAGAAATTTGAGGGCTTTCACATAAGTATGTTTTTGAGGGTCTTTTAAAAGAAAGCCCACCTTTAATACTTTTAAATACCGCAAGAAGAAATATGCTTTACAAGTGCTATATTTAGATACAATCAGACGATTGAATTTTTTAAAAAGTGCTTTACTTGTATTTAAAAGATGAACCATAATTAGCTGTTGATATTGACGGATTCAAATAGAATTAATTAGGCGAGTGTCTACTTTTGGATTCGAAATCTATTTAGATTCAGTGGTATTTTATACTTGTGCCTACTTTTAGATATAAATAAAGCATATTCCTGAATTTAATTAACAGTCCAGTAGAAAAAATTGTGCGAAAAAAAGTCAGTTCAGACTGATTCGCATAAAAGAATGAAAGAAAGAGACGTGGTCCGATTTGCCACTCCACTCAAAAGAATCGCTAAATTGCCTGGAAAAAAGAAGAAGTCCCCTACTAGAGATCTAAATATATATTGTGCAGTGATTAGTCACGATGTGACTTGAATCACATATTATTGTGTTGTGACCATACGTGTCTTGCCGTACCGTGACCAAATTTGAGAAGATGGTCAAGTCAGGTGAATAGTCACAACATGTTAGTCATGCTATGACCACACGTGACATGTCCAAATGTAATTAGTTGCATTGGTCATGTTTAACTATTTTGTTCTTCACAATTTATGTTAGTTTATTCAACATTCACCAAACAATCAAGATCTAACTGTCCTAATTACACGCGGCTCACATGACCATGTGCCGTGTTGTGACCAAATCTTTCGCGTGATGTGCCGTGTCGTGCTAAATTTTTAAAAGATGGTTACGTCACGGGACATGCGAGTCACGGCACGTAACCGACACACGTGCTGTGTCGTGCCACAACAGAACCGTGTCGTACCGTGACGTATTCGGATGTGTCGTGACTTTTTTAAATTCCTATTAGCTACTCTATTCCAATTTGTCAGGAGAAAAATATTATACTCTTTTTAATATTTTGTCTACTTCTAACCGAAATCCTTGATCTGTCCTTGTACAATTGTCCGAGGACAACAATATCATGTATCTAAATATAATATAACAATAAACTCTTTGATGATGGGAAGAAAAAATAACACTAGCAACTCCAACTTTTGATAATGGTAAAAAAGCTTCTAAAAATAATATTACTGGTAACAGACTGAATTCGCTGTGAAGCAAAGTCACTGATTCTAGTTGAACTGTTGGAGTAACTTTCAAAATGGATATAGACAGAGTAATATGGATAAAATTACCATCAAACTTCTGAAGGCATATTAAAACACCAAATAGTTAAAACATTCAAACTGGCATAAGATTACAGTATTTTGTGCTCGCGGAGGCAAAAACCATTCTCTTTCTAATAAACTTTAGGGAAATAACTAATGAGACAACTATTTTTTTTTATATTTATGTGAATACTCACCAAGAATAAAATTTTGATTGTAAATTTGTAATGGCGCATCTTATTAACTAAGACATGATTAAGAGAAACTATTGTTAATAACTTGCTAAAATTATATACCACGCAAACGGTTTTTGCTCGTCCTGAATTGACATGCCAACTACATTTATTTGTGGAATTTACTTTTATATATGTTACGGCATGTCGCCATGGTGAGGTTGTTTCAAGAAGGTTTTCGGTTCCATTCACATGATGCAAATATGGGTTGGTCTAACATGCCAGTAGCGCTTCTTTTTCTATTTAATGGTTACAGTTGGCACATAAATTCATTATATATGAAATGAGAGTTGAGCCTGATACTGATATTAGGAGAACATTGAAACTTCTGAGGACTTGCGGGTTTCAGGGCAATGTTGACATTGGTGAATTCGTGATTAAGCGTTTGGCAGAATCATGACACAGCGTAAGAAGTGAGAAATTGTGTTATATTAATTTTTTTATCAACTTCGAATTGGCTGGAAAATTGAAGAGATACGGATTTTAAGAGGTTACTGATGTAAAATGGGCTTCAAGATGCGCCGATTGACACTGAAATAGATTTAAATGGTATCAATTTTAGTCTAAACCATTACGAACTCTCACATTTTAGCCATTTGAAAAATGTGTTTAATTAATTGGGAGGAATAAACGAAATATCTTACCATAGAGACGAAATAGGCTTTTGCATTTTGTACGACCATGACCCCGCCAGTAAGAAGTTTACGGGTCGCCAACTGATCATCATGGGTTGTTCGGCAATGCCTCTTAATCCTCATTAGGAGACTTAAAGACCAGATGGTCGGTTGTCATAATCTGTGAATAATAACTAAAGAAGCTAAAAGAAGGGATACAAGTGCCTTTAAGATCCGAATAAAAGGAGATAATCTTAATTTGTGCTAAGAAACTAATATTCAACATGATTAAGTGGCTAAGGAAGTCAAAAGAGACTTTAGTTTTAAGGAGGCTTAAGGAAGCTTTGCCAAACATCTCCCATGAGTGCTTTCGGGTTTGCATAATCGGAGGTAATTGTTGGTGACCGAAATCATTTCCATCATTTATTATGTTTAATAAGGGTACGTTTAGATTATGCAAGGATTAGTGCAAGAATACCAATTTTTAAGTTAGTAGTTGAGAATAGTGTTAACTCGAGTAGTTTGAAAATAATACTAACTTTGAACTATCTAGGTCAATAAAAATATCATTTGAATGTATATTTGAAATACTGATAGAAGAAATGAATAAAATAATAATTAAACTAATCTAATATTTAAATTAATATTATATTACATTTAATATTTAAACTAATATTATATTACATTTAATATTTAAACTAATATTATATTACATTTAATATTTAAACAAATATTATATTACATTTAATATTTAAACTAATATTATATTACATATAAACTAATTTTTTAATACTAATCTAATATTATATTTATTTAATACTAATTAAATATTTAAACTAATATTATATTACATTAACATTTAAACTAATATTATTACATTTAATATTTAAACAATATTATATTATATTTAATCTAGTATTTTATTTAATACTAATCTAATCTTTAAAGTAATACTACGTTACATTTAATAATTTAATATTATATTATATTTAATATTTAAACTAATATTATATTATATTTAATCAAATATTTTATTTAAAACTAATATAATATTTAAATAATGTTATATTACATTTAATATTTAAACTAATATGATATTTTATTTAATACAATATTTTATTTAATACTAATCTAATCTGATATGATATTATATCTATTTAATACTAATTTAAATTTAAACTAATATTTTTATTTAATACTAATCTAGTCTAATATTATATTATATTTATTTTATACTAATTAAATATTTTATTTAATACTAATTTAATATTTAAATTAACTCTAGTTGAGAGGAATCAAATATTTTATAAATATCACTAACCCGAATAGTTCTATTCTTACTAAAAGCACTCCAAGATTGAGTGGAGTCTACATCTTCTACATTAATTCACAAGTGAATCTTTTGAGTTTAATGCATCTCAGTCATCTGATAAGGATCAGAGCTAATCCGGCCCATGCCTATGATACATGAGGCCTTTTAATATTAGTGTGGATCTTAATCGGACAGTCCAAATCTATTAACAAACATTCCGTTAATGCAGAGGATACGAATTCGATTGGAATGCCAACTTCTATTACTTTGTGGAAGCATACAACTAAGGTTTAACATAATAGGATAATCTATACTTAGAGACAGAGCTAGCTAGTAAGTGAGAATGAGATCAATTAATCTCTATATTTTTTTTCAAAATGTTTATACATGTACACAATTTTTTATATAGTTTAAAGTAAAATTCTATGGATATTGTAAAATTGACTCTCATTCGCAGCATGAAAATTTTATATGATTGATTATCATTCGCATTTGACCCCATAGCTAGAAAGTCTTACTGTGCCCATGCCTATACTGTCAATAAAACTAAAACATAAATTGTGCACTCCCCTCAAAATACCCCATAATTCTCCATAGCAAGTATTTCTTAGACATTGAGGTGATCATACAAACAAATCATCAAAATACCCAAAAACAGAGTCAAAATTCCATTGTGGTTCCCAGCAAAATTATTGAGATAAGTTTCTTCAATGTATATATATATATATATATATATATATATATATATTTTGTTTTTATTTTGTAAAATAGGGCAATATTCGGAGTGAAAAGACTGTACCCCAAATGGGAAAGCAAAACCGAGTCAATTTTAGCAACAGGGGACCATATATATGTGATCTCTTATCAGAAGAAATTTGGTGGTTCTTTAAGTAGCCATACACGTGTGGGAACAGATTATGCCTCCCTTTGTTGTGACTGAGATTGAATAACCACTATTTCGACATATTTGTGGATTTTTTTCACTTGAAATAGAATATGCCGCATCAATATATACTTGAAATGGTGCATCTATTCATCTGTAGTTATCAGAATATAGAAATTGGGAGTCTTATATAGCATTGTGGATTTACTTTTTGTTGTACTCCTTTTTTTTTTTTTTAAAAGGAAACTTTTCAGGAATATTTTATGTACCTCCAAATTAATTCTTATCTCAGAACAATTTTGTTTAACTTTAAAAAAAAAAAACTGAATAAGTGTGTATTGTACATGTAATATATAGCTAAATAACCATTGACGTAATACTCAAATTTTGTGGGAACAATAATTAATTATGTATTTTGAGAAGTTTGGAAAATGAGTCGGAAATTCAACATGCACAGACCACCTGTCAAGATATGAAGCCGCACAATTTGTTAGCTCAGTCTGATAATGACTGGATGACATTTTAAAGCTGCATGTAAGATATTTAAAACACGTCGTTCGGAGTAATAAAGGAAGCTGTTCTTTACATACGTTTTGACTGGATTTATGTTTCACATTTTTTTATGATAATAGAGAGATAAAAAGACAGATCGAACTTGGTTGTACGTTAGCTAGTACATTATTTGATTGAGCATCTGTCATTATCATTCAATTTTTTTTTTTTTTTTTAAATCCTGATAGAAGCTATCAGGTGCATTATCATTCAATTATTTGCCTCATTTGAGTAAGAACGCATTGACCTTTCATTTGTTTCATAATTAATTAATTAGGCACTGTCACCTGTTGATCGTTCTACTGTTTCGTATAATGGATTGGGGTAACTCGATAATGGACTACTGAAACTCTAAATTAACAATTTTAGTTGCTCTTTTTTGGTAATTAATGTAATTGCTCGTTATATTAGGTAAACGGTGAAAAATTTACAAGCCCATATTCTGCTTTTTTTTTTTTTCCTAACGGGTTCCAAATTTGGGCCTTATTCTCACATGTAATCTGTGAGCTAGCGAGGCTGATTAGCACTTAGCAGAAGCCTAATTACACCGCAACATATATGTTTTTTCTTTCCAAATTTTAGAATTATATATATACCACAATACAAATAGAGAAGAAAATTTAGTCATGTCACGAAACAGCACAGCACGTCACGTCACGTCACGTCACGTGTGTTAATTACGTGACGTGACTTACGTGTCGCATGACGTAATTATTTGTGTGACGTGATCCCATTCGAGCAAAAATTGCACGTCATATCACGCGAACCAATCACGTCACGTCACATCACTGTATGAAACATAGAGTATACAACTTTTTTGGTATGTATAAAGTATTTAGATTTTTTTCTAATGTAGGTTCAATGATACTGGTACTCATGTAGTACTGATTTTTATTTTCTCTAGTTTAGTCTAATAAATATTTGTAATTTGAATTTTTAAATTAATGTCAGATGGCCAACAATCTTTCATAAAAAAAAAAACCTTTGTAAGATTTTAATTATTTTAGAATTTTTCATATTTTTTTTTTCTAAAGTTTCAATAATTTATATTAAAATAATAAAAAATTGACGTGACTGATTTACGTCACGACACGTCACATGTGGTCATCAAATCACGGCGTGTTTGTCACATCACGTCACGGCATGTCACGTATTTCCTTCTCTAGCTACATATAATCTTTGAATCTTTGCGCAGGCGGAATTAAAAATAAATAAATTGGGGGCTGAAATTTAAAATGTATAATATATGTGTGGTAACTAAGATTTAAACACAATTCTTCAAGATTACAAAATAGAGTTTTAACAATCAGACTACTCACGAATTTAAAATTATAAAATATATAAAATAAAACTATTAATTAGTATTATGGATGGCTTGGCCACCCTTGAGCTCCCTTAAATCTGCCCCTGATCATTCTTTGACACTAATTGACTGTTAGCGTGTTATGTTACCAAGCTACAAGTGCCTTTTAGAAAACAAGGATAAGGAAATATATTCTTGATACAAATCTTTAACTTCTTGTAGAAACGATATATTTTGGAGGTTTAATTGGCATTAATTTTGAGGTATGTGTGATGGATATATTAGGTTAATAGAAGATTATTTGCTGATCCAAAATATAGCTAAATTTAAATATACTATTATTTGAAGATCTTGTATCAAACAGAAAACAAAATAGCATGATGTTATATGTTCTAGATTACTACACTAGCAAAATATCATAAGATTTTTTTTTTTTTGGACAGCAAGGGCGGATTCAAATTTCTATAAGGGTGGAACACTAATCAAATTTGAATCCATTAACTTATCGGGTACACAATTGCAACTCAGTCCCTATAACTATGTTTATTATAAATCTGTTATAATCATAAATCAATTGACACATTATTGAAATATTTTTCCTAAACTAATTAAAAATTCATTTAGCACAATTCAATTAGGTCTCGATCCAAAACCCAAAAATTGTTACATTAGGGGATCCGGACCTCATGAAATGTCCCCATCAAATATGAACAGCTTATTTTGTTCAATCCAGCGAATCAAAATGCATGGAGGCAATATAATTGCTTGACGGTACCAATCTCTCCTTTATTACTTAGCTGCTTTTTTCCTCTCAAATTCCCGCCTCTTCGCCTGATACAAAATAAAGCCAAGGAAGCATGTTCATACACACGGATTCATGGAATATGCTATATATATCCACTGTATCTTTTGTATATCATCTCTCAAATGGAGCCTATAAATACACACTTTACCCTTTGTCTTTTCAAGTAAGCAACTCAAGCGTCACACATTTAATCACCCATAATAGAAGCAATCTCTATCAAATACGCAAAGCAAAAAAGCAAGAAAATAGTAAAGAGAGAAGAGAGAAGAGAGAAGAGAACTGTACAATGAGGAGCGCAGCATCACTCTGCCTACCCATTCTCTTTCTACTAGCAGCAGTGTCAAGCACACAAGCCTATGACTTCTTCTACTTTGTTCTTCAGGTATGTACATGCATGTGACTTTATAAATTAAGCTTTTTAAATGAAAATATTTTAGTTCTCTTATATTAATTAATAGTTTATTTCTTGTTTGAATAAAATTAGTGGCCTGGATCATATTGTGACACAAAGCAGAGCTGTTGCTATCCATCGTCTGGGAAACCAGAGGCAGATTTTGGAATTCATGGACTCTGGCCAAATAATAATGATGGTTCATATCCATCGAATTGTGATTCAAGCAAACCTTTTGATGAATCTAAGGTAAAGTTTTTGTGTAAAGTAAATTAAGGTCATTGATCTTGTCTGAATCTTTTATTTGTAAAAGTAGAAAGACTACTATTGGAATACATCCTTAATTTGGGCACTTGCAACCACAAGTTATGCTCTTTCCAAAAGTTTGAAGATAAACTAGAGGTGTCAATGGGTACGATACGGGTAAGGTGAAAGTATTTTCATACTCATACCCACTAAGAATTGATCTTACCCACATTTTATTCTTATCCGTTAAGAATTTGCTTACCCTATCCGTACCCGTTAAGATTAGTGGGTAATATTGTGCGAATAATATAAATCATACTTATAATATTATAATTTTTATTTAAGTTTTTTTTTCTTTCTAAATGTCTCTTATTGATTGTCTGTTCCTCTTCTTCACCAAGAACCACCAACACAATAATGTTTTCAAATTATTAGCAACTACTATTAAGTTTTTGTACGAATTACTAATTTAATTAATGAATTAATTTATTATTTACATTAATTAAATAACTTCCATATATATTCCTCCAAAAATATTACCCTCTTTCTAGGTTGGAGGTCTATTGAGCAGTCTCCAATCAGAGTGGCCAACATTAGCTTGCCCAAGCAACGATAGAACCAATTTCTGGGCACATGAGTGGGAGAAACATGGCACATGCGCTGAATCGGTATTTGACGAGTACCATTATTTCAAAACTGCTCTTGATCTCAAGACCCAACTCAACCTTCTTCAGTCTCTCCAGTCTGCTGGTATTGTGCAAACAACCTTATAACCAGTTCATTGCTTAATTAAACCTTAATATAAGTTGTTTAGAACTAAAATGTATAACAAAAAATTGTTAAATTTGTAGGAATTCAACCAGATGGTGGGTCCTACAGCTTAAAGAGCATTAAGAATGCGATCACAGAAAGTGTTGGTTATGCACCATATATCGAGTGCAATGGAGATAAATCTGGCAATAGCCAATTGTACCAGGTCTACTTGTGCGTCGATAGTTCGGGCTCCCAACTTATCGAGTGCCCCATTTTCCCAAGAGGTAAATGTGGTTCGCAAATTGAGTTTCCTTACTTCTAACTTGAAGGAACGATGCTGAAACTCCTCGGTAGTCTGTTTTTATGAACAAAAAGAATTGTATTGTTGTCATGAATGCAACAGCTTTGATTCCAAATACCTATTGTACCCTTATATTCTCTTTCTTCATTATCTATTTCAATTAATTCAAAGTTAACAAAGGAAAACAATTAATAAAGGAAAAAACTTCCCGCGGAAAAAACAAATATGTTTTGATCCTCATTTCTCTCCTTCCCAAAAAAGATATATAATTCAGTCTCCAATAAAACGAAGTTTTTGTTCAAATTTTCTACAATGACTCTTAGTAAATATATACGCTAATCACTTTACACCATAACAGTGAAAGATTATCTCATTTATATTAGGAACTAATACAAAGTACACAGAGAAGGAAAATTGAATTGTATTCTCATTGTAATTCGCCGCTCAATATTGTAAAAGCTTACCTCAAAATAGCACTTCCCTTAAAAAAATATATATATCATAATTAACTTCGGAAGTACTGGAGAATGGAAGAAATAAGGAAAATGGTGTAATCCGCAAAAAGTTCGTTTGGTACGTGTACCCGATACATGTAGCTTGATATCTCGTTATTTTAGCTAGATTTCCGACCTAATCTTGTACCAAAACCTGTGTCCAAAACAGTAAAATCATGTTTATTACATTGATTATCTATAGAATATGGTACTGCTGCGCTTTTGTTTGTTTATTGTAGGAAACGGGCGAAGAAAGGGTGAAATCCGGCAATCTGGACATGCCACACGGGCCGTGTCACAATACACACGGACCGTGTCATACCCTACTCGACCCCCTACACAGGCGCTGCACGACCCGGACAAAAGACACAGGCACACGGGCCGTGTCACAATCCACACGGACCGTGTCAGACAAATCCGGCAGTTAATCTAAGTTTTCAGATTATTGCCTAATTAAAGAAGGACGGTTATGAAGCAATAAAAGGACGACCCCTTGGGCCAGAAAGAAATCGAATCATACAGAGACCAATTCTAAGAGAGTTTTACAACAACCAACTTGGAGACGAAGGAGAGAGGAGGAGATCGAGAGAATTCCGACGAATCTTCTTCGTATTTTCGGTCTTTGCCATGAATTGTTTATCTTGCTTTTGTTTTTCTGTTTTAGAAACCATGTTTGAGTAGATTTCTTAGTTTCATGGGTTACGATGTAGTTGAATGCTTTGTTTACTGTTAGTTGTTTGATTATGTATGATATTTTGTGTTTGCTTGTTTGAGTATGATTTTAATTGCTTTTCTGCGTTGTTTGATTGTTATTTGGTTCTTACCATTAGGCTTGGCCACGTCTAACAAGGTACTGCGTCCAATTTGATCTTTCAACCAGACCAAGTATTTGAGGTAAGTCAATGAACCGAGAGGGAAGACTAATTAGTAACCGAGAGGTGAACATTTCAGAAATCGAGAGATTCTGAATACCTTTAGTAAACCAAACAAGTAACTTAGGTCATTCAAACCAATGAACGAGAGTTTATGTTAGAACCCTAAGAGGATTGAATTGTATTTCCATTATCGAGTTTATTAAGCCAACAAACGAGAGTTGAGGTTTAGAAATATCAGGTATGGTCAGTTCATCCTATACGGAATCAATCAGCACAGAAACCAGACAACTACAGTTTCACTCGAGTCTGGCACAGACCGTGTAGGATACTACACGGGCTGTGTGACAGGGGTCGTGTACGAGAGTACACGGGTCGTGTCAGGTGAGAGGCAGAGTTGCAGATGAAATCAGAAACCCAGGAAACGCTTGTTTTAATTAGTTTTTAAACTCCAATTTAGTTTATTTGCAACCTTATAATATTGTTAACCAAGATTTCAACCAACTCAAACCCCTTTCAAACACTTCTAGTTTAACGATAAATTAGGTAGAAATTTAGTTAAGTTATTGAACCGTCCTGTGGATCGATACCCGATATTAATAACGATAGGATTGTGCACTTGCAGTCCGAATCAGAAGTAGAATCGAGGTTTAAAAGGTACAGCTTGCTGTACTGAAACTTTGTAGTACACTCATGCACGAACAAGTTTTTGGCGTCGTTGCCGGGGACGGCATCATTTAATTTTTCTAGATTTTCGCTTATTTTATTTTAATTCTAGATTTTAACTTGTATCCTTTATTTTGTTTTTCTCCATCGCAGGAAACCTAACAGAAATACGGTCAGGCTCGAGACCTAAAACAAGTGCTACTTGGGAGGCAACCCAAGTCACTTTTAATTTTCTAGCATTATTTACTTTTTATCGTTTTGCTTTAGTTTCTGTTTTATTATCTTGCTTGCGTTTTTCGTTATTCTGTTTTTCAGTTTAGAAGTTAAAAGGAGAGATGCTTCAGGCTCAGGAAATAGATCACACGGCCCGCGTCTTATCTCACACGGTCCGTATCATGACCACTCAACGCATAGAGCAAGGACCAACACGGGTCGTGTCATACAACACCGGAAATGAACTCACACGGTCCGTGTCAGAGCCAAACGACGCAACGAGCAGACGCGCCCGTTCCGCGTCCGTTACTCCCCTTTTTCTCTACTTAGCCCCTTTCTTCTCCAACTCGACCGACCCACGAAATTTCCCAGCAAACTCCACCACCCGGCCGTGTTACTTGCCCGTGTGCACTGTAGCACCGCCCTTTTCCTCAGTACCGAGATCTTCCCACTTCCACTACTCCTTCTCTCCTTGCTATTTCTCTTCCTTGTCCTTCTGACCATAGAGCACTCAGTACCGAGAACGTACCGACCGCACCTCTCCCTCTCATCTGCCATTGGCGCTGATCTCCTTGCTGCAAACCCTTGCTTCCACGGTCCGTACCAAAATCTACACGGCCCGTGTCACCACCTCCACACGGTCCGCATCACGTTCTGAACGGCCCGTGTCACTCTCATTCTCAGCCACAGCTCAAGCAACACGGTCCGTGTCACAATCCACTCGGCCCGTGTCAGCACTTGACAGAACACAAAATGGATCGAGAACTTCGAAGTTAAGCAGTGATCATGACATGTTGGTACAACAATTTTAACTCAGGTACCAATTTGTTAGGATTTTAAAAGAGAGATTCACATTAGAGAGAGATGTATTAACAGAGAGATTTATAGATCAGAAGCAATGAGATTTACGGTAATGTTATGCAGTAACTACAATTAATGCTGCAGTAACTTCAACAGTTATCAAAACATAAAGATATGAATCGTAGAGTTAGGCTAAATTATTATGCATAGCGCACATCAGTCATACTTTAGACCTATATATCTATTGATAAAATTCAAACTGCTAAACATAATATCAGAACTCCTATAATTGCATCTTAAATTTTAGGAGACTGAATGGTGTATCTGTCCAGAGACGATCTCAACCATCCATTTAACAGATCCAACCATTATAAACCATTGTATTGAATGTGAGATATTATGCATCTATTTTATGTATGTTTCTGTGTAGAAATCTGAAATTAGTTATAAGAACATTCGCCACACGATTAGCCACAGAAAAACTGTCTTTTTTTTTTTTCCTCTCTTACCCACGCGTTATTCTTTTCACGTTTCTTTCCCCTCTTCGATCCCCGTCTCCTCCTTTCCTCTCCGCCTTTCCTCTTTTTTTTTTTTTTCCTTGCTTCGGATCCGATCTCCGCCTTTCCCTTTTGCTTTCCTCTAACAGCCTCGCCTTTTCTTCTTTCCTCGCCTTGTCCTGCTCCGCTCCCCGTTCTCTTTCTCCTCCGTCTCTGACGCTCCTCTTCCAGATCGGATTTTTGGCGACTTCTAAGCGATCCAGATCGGACCTCCCTCCTCCTCCGCCACCGGCTACCCCATGGAGAAGCAGTTCGAGGAGTTCAAGCTCCAGCTCGAGGAATCTGGTGGGGTCCGTGAGAAGATTCGCGGTGCTCTCAGGTTTTTTCATCAATTCTCTCTTCTGTCAGCGCCGCAGCACAAAGGGATAGATAGGTGAAGTAGCCCATGAAAATAATTCCTCTTTATTTCTTTTCTACACAAATAATTCCACAGCCCTTTAGAGGATTAGAGAATAATTTTATACCATTGTATACCAGAAAAAAAAGTGTTCAATTCCCACGACAAATCCAGTAAGAATTTCTTACTTTTAGCAGCACCCTTTCAGTTTGGTGAAATGAAAGTTTACTGGAGGCTCCTTTTAGATTTATTTAGAAGTTTTTTGTATGGCCTTGCAATATGAGAAATGGGTGTTCAAATCTATAAACATGGCATTTTCTCGTGTATTCTGGTCCATAATACAATATGAGAAGGGTATTTTTGTCAGATTTTTTTATACAAGTTTGCTCATTATTGCACAGTGATCCTTTATATTTCAAGCAAATTGGGTTTTGCTTTTGTTTAGAAATATTTTGGGTTGTTTGACAATTCAGAAAAAAATCAGGCGGCATGTGATGCTTTGAAAAATACGAAACAATTTTAAAATTGAAGTTTCCACTTGTTTTTCTTAATGGCAGTCCTTATAGAGGATAACAATTTTGAGTGAAGAATACAACAACACTGACTGGAACCAAGAATAAAGAATATTTTATCGAATGGGCAGTGCTAGCGAGTTTATACAGCTTGTTCTTTTTTGTGTCAAAAGTACAGTTATGTGCACCACCGACGTGTTATGGTTCATTGCAATTCAAGTATGATTGATATCGTGAATAATTCAGAACACAGAGTCAACTCTACACTTGGTGCTGAGGCTGAGGGGTGGAATCATTGAGCATTTTCTCACGGCTCTTGCCAGGAAGTTCAACCAGGACAAGATGATATGCCGGAAGTAAGTTTCTTACCTTTCTTCACTTTAGCACTTCCTTTTAAATGTCTGTTGTTGCATTAAATAAACATGGTAATCATCACTGACCAAATTATCTGATTCAAGCATATCTTGTTTTTTTGTTGTAACTGACAGTATTGTGATGATGCTCTTTTGAGTGATAAATTCTGATAAGTTTCAACCTTTAATTAAGCCATTATGTTAGAAAGTTTTACCGAATGAAACAACTAAGCATTTACAAATGTCAGATGATAACAAAAAATGTATTGTGACTGGGATTAAGATAGGGTTCCCAATTATAGCTGGTGCATACTGGTCTTAACAACATTGTTTGCTTGATAATGTAAGTTCCAAAATGTTGCTGAATAATTTTGATATATTAAATGTATAGGTGGTATTTTTGAGTTCTTGTGAGTCGAAGATTGCTTATAATTTACAATAACTTTGAACTGCGTGCAGGTGCTATGCTCGTCTCCATCCTCGTGCTGTCAACTGCCGCAAGAAGAAGTGTGGCCACAGCAACCAGGTATTATTTCTCATTGTCAATTTTGTTTTTGTCATATCTGATTTGTGTAGTATTTACTAGAAGTGCTGAACATAAATTAATTATTATCCTTTTGTTTTCTTTAGTTGAGGCCCAAGAAGAAGATCAAGTATTATTTTGCATGTTCTTTGAATTTGAAAATTTGATATGTAGTTTGAATATTTTTACTCTCTTATAATATATAATCAATTAATTGCGAGTCCACTGTTTGGTCATCTTTATCAATTACTTGTATTTGACGGGATTGTTCAAATTTCTGTTCTTTATTTTATTTGCTGGAGTGAGTATTATAAACCTTGCTGATTTAAACGAGCATATTCCTTTTTAAGCTGGAATTAAGCTTGATCCCGAACACTTGTTCCTTGTTTGTTTTGATGAAGTGCATTCTCAGATATATATACATACATATAGATATATTTGAATATTGAATTACAGTATGCATGGCCAGCAAATTAACAGTGTAATTGAGTTATTTAAATGAGCATATTCTTTATTGCGATTATTAAGCTTGATCCTGAATGCTTGCTCCTTGTTTTGTTTTGATAAAGTGCATTCTCAGATATATATATTTGAATATTGAATTACAGTATGCATGACCAGCAAATTAACAGTGTAATTAAGTAATTTAATTGGAATTCTAGGCATTCCACCGGACCAGCAGAGGCTGATTTTTGCCGGAAAGCAGCTCGAGGATGGAAGGACTCTCGCTGATTACAAATCCAGAAGGGTATATTTTGACAGATTTTTTTTATACAAGTTTGCTTATAATTGCATAGCGATCCTTTAAATTTAAAGCAAAATGTGATGTTTATAATCGCATAGTGATCCTTTAAATTGACAATTCAGAAAAAATCAGGCGGCATGTGATGCTTTGAAAAATACAAAACAATTTTAAAATTGAAGTTTCCACTTGTTTTTCTCAATGGCAGTCCTCGTAGAGAATAAAAATTTTGAGTGAAGAATACAACAACACTGACTGGAACCAACAATAAAGAATATTTTATAGAATGGGCAGTGCTAGCAAGTTTATACAGCTTATTCTTTTTTGTGTCAAAAGCAAGGTTATGTGCACCAACGGCATGTTATGGTTCCAGAATGTTATAACTCAAGGACAAAAGCTTTTGATTGTCTATACCAATTGCTTCATTGCAATTCAAGTATGATTGATATCGTGAATAATTCAGAACACAGAGTCAACTCTACACTTGGTGCTGAGGCTGAGGGGTGGAATCATTGAGCATTTTCTCACGGCTCTTGCCAGGAAGTTCAACCAGGACAAGATGATATGCCGCAAGTAAGTTTCTTACCTTTCTTCACTTTAGCACTTCCTTTTAAATGTCTGTTGTTGCATTAAATAAACATGGTAATCATCACTGGCCAAATTATCTGATTCAAGCATATCTTGTTTTGTTGTTGTAACTGACAGTATTGTGATGATGCTCTTTTGAGTGATAAATTCTGATAAGCTTCAACCTTTAATTAAGCCATTATGTTCGAAAGTTTTACCGAATGAAACCACAACTAAGCATTTACAAATGTCAGATGATAACAAAAAAATATATTGTGACTGGGATTAATATTGTACATTGTTGCGGCTACTGTAGCAAAAAACTCATTGGATGGAAGAAGCATACTAAGATTGTGTTAAAACAAAGTTAAGAAAATGCTTACCAGAGGAAACAGATTCGGACCTTTAGAATTAAACCACACTATTTGATATTTTTGTAATTTTGTACTTGTGTGACTAACTTAGGTTGTTTCCTTCTTTTAGCATTGCTCCTTTTTCTTTTTACGGAGGAATCATTTTGCAAGATTTGTTTTAATTTTCATTACTCTATTTAGTTAGTGCTGTGTTGTGTTTGAAATATACTGGTCCCTAATTGAAAGAGCTAATTAATTTACCTGTTATTTATCACATTTGTGAAATATAGATTGTTTTATTGTTTGGTGGCAATTTTTCAGGAGTTGATAGGGTTGGTACAGTTTCAGCTTCTCTTGTTACATATGCTTCCATCCAAGTATTCAAACCTGACCTTGTTATTAATGCTGGTACTGCTGGTGGCTTCAAAGTATGCATATCTATCTTTCTTTCCCTCTTTTAAACTCAATATTTTTATTGATTTATGCGGTTTGATCATTCTTTTTGATAGATGAATTTCTCTGTACTATATGATCTTTAATTTTGTTTACTTTGATTGCGGATAAATAGGCCAAAGGAGCATCTGTCGGAGATATATATCTTACCTCGGCAGTTGCTTTCTAAATACCTATTCCTGTGAGTTTCCATAAAATCCAGGAGTCACTTCATAATAAAAAAAGCAATATTTATTGGAAAATAAATTGTAACAAGACTAATAACCAGATAACCCTAACTATTGTAGGGGTTGTGCTGCCTTTTTCCTGTGTTCTCTTGTTTCTTGTACTGGCCTTGTGCTGGTTTATTGGGTTGAGGTCTTGTCTGTGGTTGCTTGCCTCCTGGTACCTTGGTTCCTATTTTTGCCTTAGAATTTAGTATTTGATGATTTGGGCTCGGCCTTAGAAAAAATAAATTAATTAAGTTCTGACTTTACTGGTGGTACCTATACTGGTACCAGCTGATGTGCCTTTCCTTGACTCTGATTTTTACTGGCACCAGATTAGTGTTTTCCTTTGGCGCTGGCCTTGTTGGTTGATGCCTTGTTTCCTTGTTACCGTGTGCACCTTGATAGATGAATTTCTCTTTTAATGACAACACCCCTCTCAATTCGGTGGTACAACACCTCTCTCAATCCAATCTCTCAGTTCTTAAGAAAAGCAAGGTTTTGTATTGTTTTTGTTTTAGGGGTCATTTTATAACGTCAAGGTTTTGTACTTTTTCATTTTAGGGTAAAGGTTACTGGATTGTGAGTCACAAGGACTGAGATTATGAAGCGCTGGTTTGTCTTGCTCTCATTTTCATTTACAATGAGTAACTATATTAGAAATGAATGTTATTTACCAGTGTAAGATTACTTGTTTCTGGTGTTATGTAGTTGTCTTGTGCCATGTTATTCTGAAATACATTGGAAATAAGAGTTTCTTTATGATTGGCTCCAAAACTGGAAAGGTATTATTGTGCTAATTGTAAAATAAACTAGGGTTAGAGAAATAAAACGGTAATTCAGAAGAATCTTGTAATTGTGTCCCGTTTTCAAATTCTCAGAAGTTCGTCTGTTGTAGAAAGGGGGAGGCAAGAGTGCACCCCTGTAACTATGTGCCCCCTCCACTACTGGCCAATGACATATGCCAGTGAGGTTTATAAGGAAAATCAACAGTCACATTTTTATTAATATTTTATTGACTGGGGCCAATTTGTAGATCAAGAGTTTATGTACCAACAACCTTATTATGTTTGTATAATAGTTGTACTATTTAAAATAGGGATTTGTTATAAAGGCACCAGGGATGCAGCACATTACTCACAAAAATTTAATATTCATTATGGTATTTGAAAATAGGTGCATTGGTTAAGTATAGGTCTCTTCATGAAACTTTTTAAATTAATTTAACTAACAAGAGTCAAGAGATAGTGCGTCCAGCTAAATTTTGTACTTATTTGTACTTCAGTTTATGGAGTTAGGGGTGAATTTCTTGGCAGCAGACAACATTAGTGTGGTTCTCCAAGCAAAATTAAGGAAAAGTATAGGCTTCGGTATAATTGCAAACATGCATATTACTGGTATAACTCCTACACTTGGTCTTAATAAAAAAGAGAGAGAGAAGCTTCTACACAGGTACACTAACCATTGATCTTGTCTGTACCACAGGTAACCTTAATTTTTACCAGCAATGGGGAAGGAGCAGCTTTAGGTTTTGAATGCACTGGATGTTGCAAAAACGCAACTGTACCACTTCACAGCAATTGTGGTTGCTGGTATGGGATTTTTCACTAATGCATATGACCTGTTTTGCATCTCACTCGTAACTAGATGTAAGACCCTGGGTTGGATTTACTACTACCAACTCAGATCTTTAGACCCTGGTTCATTT
>CAXKVW010000438.1:187500-190000 GCA_964058825.1 Carex arenaria | reverse complement strand
TATGCATATGCTTCGGGGCAGGGCGCGCCACGCAAAGACGCCCTGCCCCCAACCCGTCGGGACTTCGTACACTGCGTTGTGTGTACGCGTGGCTGCATATGCATATGCTTCCGGGCAGGGCGCGCCACGCAAAGACGCCCTGCCCCCAACCCGTCGGGACTTCGTACACTGCGTTGTGTGTACGCGTGGCTGCATATGCATTTGCTTCGGGGCAGGGCGCGCCACGCAAAGACGCCCTGCCCCCAACCCGTCGGGACTTCGTACACTGCGTTGTGTGTACGCGTGGCTGCATATGCATATGCTTCCGGGCAGGGCGCGCCACGCAAAGACGCCCTGCCCCCAACCCGTCGGGACTTCGTACACTGCGTTGTGTGTACGCGTGGCTGCATATGCATATGCTTCCGGGCAGGGCTCGCCACGCAAAGACGCCCTGCCCCCAACCTGTCGGGACTTCGTACACTGCGTTGTGTGTACGCGTGGCTGCATATGCATATGCTTCCGAGCAGGGCGCGCCACGCAAAGACGCCCTGCCCCCAACCAGTCGGGACTTTCGGTTACTTCGGGCCATTTTTCGGCTGCTTCGGGCCATTTTTCGGCTGCTTCGGGACATTTTTCGGCTGCTTCGGGCCATTTTTCGGCTACTTCGGCTACATTTTGGCTACTTCAGGCTACATTTCGGCTACTTCGGGGACTTTCGGCTACTTCGGGCCATTTTTTGGCTACGTCAGGGACTTTCGGCTACTTCGGGCCATTTTTCGGCTACTTCGGCTACATTTCGGCTACTTCGGGCTACATTTCAGCTACTTCGGGTACTTTCAGCTACTTCGGGCCATTTTTCGGCTACCTCGGGCAATTTTTCAGCTACTTCGGCCACTTTTCGGCTACTTCGGGTCCTTTTTCGGCTACTTCGGGCACTTTCGGCTACTTCGGGCCATTTTTCAGCTATCTCAGGCAATTTTTCGGCTACTTCGGGCACCTATCGGCTACTTCGGGCACTTTTCGGCTACTTTCGGCTACTTCGGGTCATTTTTCGGCTACTTCGGGTCATTTTTCGTCTACTTCGGGCCATGTACACTCCCGTGCGTGTACCTCAAGGGCCATGTACACCACCCGGCCTGCACATGGAGGGGCACCCTTTCCGAAAATCCTTGCCCCCTAATAGGGAATATGCATTTTGGGTCTCCAGCCACGCCCAGGGTTACCACCCCCTGGAAATCCCCCAGGTTTCCCCCCCATTTTACTTAGAAGTGCTAACGCTAAGGGCGCTACTGCACCAACGCTACTTCGGGCCATTTTTCGGCTACTTCGGGCCATTTTTCGGCTACTTCGGGCCATTTTTCGGCTACTTCGGGCTACTTTTCAGCTACTTCGGGCCATTGTCCGGCTACTTCGGGCACTTTCGGCTACTTCGGGTCATTTTTCGGCTACTTCGGGCCATTTTTCGGCTACTTCGGGCACTTTTCGGCTACTTCGGGCCACTTTTCGGCTACTTCAGGCTACTTTTTGGCTACTTCGGGATACTTTCAGGCTACTTCGGGGCATTTTCCGGCTACTTCGGGCACTTTCCGCTACTTCGGGTCATTTTTCGGCTACTTCTGGCCAATTTTCGGCTACTTCGGGCCATTTTCGGCTACTTCGGGCCTTTTTTCGGCTACTTCGACTACATTTTGGCTACTTCGGGCTACATTTGGGCTACTTCGGCTACATTTGGGCTACTTCGGCTACATTTCAGCTACTTCGGGGTACATTTCAGCTAATTCGGGGCCATTTTTCGGCTACTTCGGGCCAATTTTCGGCTACTACGGCTACATTTCGGCTACTTCGGGCTACATTTCGGCTACTTCGGGCACTTTCAGCTACGTCAAGTCATTTTTCGGCTACTTCGGGCACTTTCGGCTACTTCGGGCCATTTTTCGGCTACTTCGGGCAATTTTCGGCTACTTCGGGCAATTTTCGGCTACTTCGGTCCATTTTTTGGCTACTTCGGGCCATTTTCCGTCTACTACGGGCACTTTCGGCTACTTCGGGTCATTTTTCGGCTACTTCGGGTCATTTTTCGGCTACTTCGGGCACTTTTCGGCTATTTCGGGCCATTTTTCGGCTACTTCAGGCCACCTTTCGGCTACTTCGGGCCATTTTCCGGCTACTTCGGGCACTTTCAGCTACTTCGGGCCATTTTTCGGCTACTTCGGCTACATTTTGGCTACTTCGGCTACATTTTGGCTACTTCGGGCTACATTTCGGCTACTTCGGGCTACATTTCGGCTACTTCGGGCCATTTTTTTGCTACGTCGGGGACTTTCGGCTACTTCGGGCTATATTTCGGCTACTTCGGGCCATTTTTCGGCTACTTCGGGGCAATTTTCGGCTACTTCGGAGCAATTTTCGGCTACTTCGGGCCAATTTTCGGCTACTTCGGCTACATTTCAGCTACTTCGGGCTACATTTCGGCTACTTGGGGCACTTTCAGCTACGTCAGGTCATTTTTCGGCTACTTCGG
>CAXKVW010000438.1:172500-177500 GCA_964058825.1 Carex arenaria | reverse complement strand
ACACTGCGTTGTGTGTACGCGTGGCTGCATATGCATATGCTTCGGGGCAGGGCGCGCCACGCAAAGACGCCCTGCCCCCAACCCGTCGGGACTTCGTACACTGCGTTGTGTGTACGCGTGGCTGCATATCCATATGCTTCCGGGAAGGGCGCGCCACGCAAAGACGCCCTGCCCCCAACCCGTCGGGACTTCGTACACTGCGTTGTGTGTACGCGTGGCTGCATATGCATATGCTTCGGGGCAGGGCGCGCCACGCAAAGACGCCCTGCCCCCAACCCGTCGGGACTTCGTACACTGCGTTGTGTGTACGCGTGGCTGCATATGCATATGCTTCGGGGCAGGGCGCGCCACGCAAAGACGCCCTGCCCCCAACCCGTCGGGACTTCGTACACTGCGTTGTGTGTACGCGTGGCTGCATATGCATATGCTTCGGGGCAGGGCACGCCACGCAAAGACGCCCTGCCCCCAACCCGTCGGGACTTCGTACACTGCGTTGTGTGTACGCGTGGCTGCATATGCATATGCTTCGGGGCAGGGCGCGCCACGCAAAGACGCCCTGCCCCCAACCCGTCGGGACTTCGTACACTGCGTTGTGTGTACGCGTGGCTGCATATGCATTTGCTTCGGGGCAGGGCGCGCCACGCAAAGACGCCCTGCCCCCAACCCGTCGGGACTTCGTACACTGCGTTGTGTGTACGCGTGGCTGCATATGCATATGCTTCCGGGCAGGGCGCGCCACGCAAAGACGCCCTGCCCCCAACCCGTCGGGACTTCGTACACTGCGTTGTGTGTACGCGTGGCTGCATATGCATATGCTTCCGGGCAGGGCTCGCCACGCAAAGACGCCCTGCCCCCAACCTGTCGGGACTTCGTACACTGCGTTGTGTGTACGCGTGGCTGCATATGCATATGCTTCCGAGCAGGGCGCGCCACGCAAAGACGCCCTGCCCCCAACCAGTCGGGACTTTCGGTTACTTCGGGCCATTTTTCGGCTGCTTCGGGCCATTTTTCGGCTGCTTCGGGACATTTTTCGGCTGCTTCGGGCCATTTTTCGGCTACTTCGGCTACATTTTGGCTACTTCAGGCTACATTTCGGCTACTTCGGGGACTTTCGGCTACTTCGGGCCATTTTTTGGCTACGTCAGGGACTTTCGGCTACTTCGGGCCATTTTTCGGCTACTTCGGCTACATTTCGGCTACTTCGGGCTACATTTCAGCTACTTCGGGTACTTTCAGCTACTTCGGGCCATTTTTCGGCTACCTCGGGCAATTTTTCAGCTACTTCGGCCACTTTTCGGCTACTTCGGGTCCTTTTTCGGCTACTTCGGG
Organism: Carex arenaria; assembly: GCA_964058825.1. Taxonomy (NCBI): domain Eukaryota; kingdom Viridiplantae; phylum Streptophyta; class Magnoliopsida; order Poales; family Cyperaceae; genus Carex; species Carex arenaria. Next base: position 176,171 of record CAXKVW010000438.1, on the reverse strand, counting down.
CACTTTCGGCTACTTCGGGCCATTTTTCAGCTATCTCAGGCAATTTTTCGGCTACTTCGGGCACCTATCGGCTACTTCGGGCACTTTTCGGCTACTTTCGGCTACTTCGGGTCATTTTTCGGCTACTTCGGGTCATTTTTCGTCTACTTCGGGCCATGTACACTCCCGTGCGTGTACCTCAGGGGCCATGTACACCACCCGGCCTGCACATGGAGGGGCACCCTTTCCGAAAATCCTTGCCCCCTAATAGGGAATATGCATTTTGGGTCTCCAGCCACGCCCAGGGTTACCACCCCCTGGAAATCCCCCAGGTTTCCCCCCCATTTTACTTAGAAGTGCTAACGCTAAGGGCGCTACTGCACCAACGCTACTTCGGGCCATTTTTCGGCTACTTCGGGCCATTTTTCGGCTACTTCGGGCCATTTTTCGGCTACTTCGGGCTACTTTTCAGCTACTTCGGGCCATTGTCCGGCTACTTCGGGCACTTTCGGCTACTTCGGGTCATTTTTCGGCTACTTCGGGCCATTTTTCGGCTACTTCGGGCACTTTTCGGCTACTTCGGGCCACTTTTCGGCTACTTCAGGCTACTTTTTGGCTACTTCGGGATACTTTCAGGCTACTTCGGGGCATTTTCCGGCTACTTCGGGCACTTTCCGCTACTTCGGGTCATTTTTCGGCTACTTCTGGCCAATTTTCGGCTACTTCGGGCCATTTTCGGCTACTTCGGGCCTTTTTTCGGCTACTTCGACTACATTTTGGCTACTTCGGGCTACATTTGGGCTACTTCGGCTACATTTGGGCTACTTCGGCTACATTTCAGCTACTTCGGGGTACATTTCAGCTAATTCGGGGCCATTTTTCGGCTACTTCGGGCCAATTTTCGGCTACTACGGCTACATTTCGGCTACTTCGGGCTACATTTCGGCTACTTCGGGCACTTTCAGCTACGTCAAGTCATTTTTCGGCTACTTCGGGCACTTTCGGCTACTTCGGGCCATTTTTCGGCTACTTCGGGCAATTTTCGGCTACTTCGGGCAATTTTCGGCTACTTCGGTCCATTTTTTGGCTACTTCGGGCCATTTTCCGTCTACTACGGGCACTTTCGGCTACTTCGGGTCATTTTTCGGCTACTTCGGGTCATTTTTCGGCTACTTCGGGCACTTTTCGGCTATTTCGGGCCATTTTTCGGCTACTTCAGGCCACCTTTCGGCTACTTCGGGCCATTTTCCGGCTACTTCGGGCACTTTCAGCTACTTCGGGCCATTTTTCGGCTACTTCGGCTACATTTTGGCTACTTCGGCTACATTTTGGCTACTTCGGGCTACATTTCGGCTACTTCGGGCTACATTTCGGCTACTTCGGGCCATTTTTTTGCTACGTCGGGGACTTTCGGCTACTTCGGGCTATATTTCGGCTACTTCGGGCCATTTTTCGGCTACTTCGGGGCAATTTTCGGCTACTTCGGAGCAATTTTCGGCTACTTCGGGCCAATTTTCGGCTACTTCGGCTACATTTCAGCTACTTCGGGCTACATTTCGGCTACTTGGGGCACTTTCAGCTACGTCAGGTCATTTTTCGGCTACTTCGGGCACTTTCGGCTACTTGGGGACATTTTTCGGCTACTTCGGGCAATTTTCGGCTACTTCGGGCCATTTTTCGGCTACTTCGGGCTACTTCTCGGCTACTTCGGGCACTTTTCGGCTACTTCGGGCCATTTCTCGGCTACTTCGGGCTACTTTTTGGCTACTTCGATCCATTTTCCGGCTACTTTGGGCACTTTCGGCTACTTCGGGCACTTTCGGCTACTTCGGGTCATTTTTCGGCTACTTCGGCTACATTTCGGCTACTTCGGGCTACATTTCGGCTACTTCGGGCTACATTTCGGCTACTTCGGGGACTTTTGGCTACTTCTGGCCATTTTTTTGCTACGTCGGGAACTTTCGGCTACTTCGGGCCATTTTTCGGCTACTTCGGGCCAATTTTCGGCTAGTTCGGCTACATTTCGGCTACTTCGGGCTACATTTCGGCTACTTCGGGCTACATTTCGGCTACTTTGGGCCATGTACACTCCCATTTGTGCACATGAGGGGGCACCCTTCTTGAAAATCTTGCCCCCCTAATAGGGAATATGCATTTTTAGGCTCTAGCCACCCCTTGGGTTACCACCCCCTCCAAATCCCCCATGTTAAAAATAAGGGTGTTGAACTATTTTTTTACCCGATTTTTCGACCGGTTTCACTTCTTATCCAATTTTTTTTTTAAATTTCAAATTTTCTGAAAATTTCAAATTTTTTGAAAATTTCAAATTTTTTCGAATTTCAAATTTTTTCGGAAATCAATTTTTTTCAAATTTCAATTTTTTTCTAATTTCAAAATTTTTCAAATTTCAAAATTTTCAAATTTCAAAATTTTTCTCGAATTTTCAATTTTCGGCTACTTCGGTCCATTTTTTGGCTACTTCGGGCCATTTTCCGTCTACTACGGGCACTTTCGGCTACTTCGGGTCATTTTTCGGCTACTTCGGGTCATTTTTCGGCTACTTCGGGCACTTTTCGGCTATTTCGGGCCATTTTTCGGCTACTTCAGGCCACCTTTCGGCTACTTCGGGCCATTTTCCGGCTACTTCGGGCACTTTCAGCTACTTCGGGCCATTTTTCGGCTACTTCGGCTACATTTTGGCTACTTCGGCTACATTTTGGCTACTTCGGGCTACATTTCGGCTACTTCGGGCTACATTTCGGCTACTTCGGGCCATTTTTTTGCTACGTCGGGGACTTTCGGCTACTTCGGGCTATATTTCGGCTACTTCGGGCCATTTTTCGGCTACTTCGGGGCAATTTTCGGCTACTTCGGAGCAATTTTCGGCTACTTCGGGCCAATTTTCGGCTACTTCGGCTACATTTCAGCTACTTCGGGCTACATTTCGGCTACTTGGGGCACTTTCAGCTACGTCAGGTCATTTTTCGGCTACTTCGGGCACTTTCGGCTACTTGGGGACATTTTTCGGCTACTTCGGGCAATTTTCGGCTACTTCGGGCCATTTTTCGGCTACTTCGGGCTACTTCTCGGCTACTTCGGGCACTTTTCGGCTACTTCGGGCCATTTCTCGGCTACTTCGGGCTACTTTTTGGCTACTTCGATCCATTTTCCGGCTACTTTGGGCACTTTCGGCTACTTCGGGCACTTTCGGCTACTTCGGGTCATTTTTCGGCTACTTCGGCTACATTTCGGCTACTTCGGGCTACATTTCGGCTACTTCGGGCTACATTTCGGCTACTTCGGGGACTTTTGGCTACTTCTGGCCATTTTTTTGCTACGTCGGGAACTTTCGGCTACTTCGGGCCATTTTTCGGCTACTTCGGGCCAATTTTCGGCTAGTTCGGCTACATTTCGGCTACTTCGGGCTACATTTCGGCTACTTCGGGCTACATTTCGGCTACTTTGGGCCATGTACACTCCCATTTGTGCACATGAGGGGGCACCCTTCTTGAAAATCTTGCCCCCCTAATAGGGAATATGCATTTTTAGGCTCTAGCCACCCCTTGGGTTACCACCCCCTCCAAATCCCCCATGTTAAAAATAAGGGTGTTGAACTATTTTTTTACCCGATTTTTCGACCGGTTTCACTTCTTATCCAATTTTTTTTTTAAATTTCAAATTTTCTGAAAATT
>CAXKVW010000438.1:160000-162500 GCA_964058825.1 Carex arenaria | reverse complement strand
ACGCGTGGCTGCATATGCATATGCTTCCGAGCAGGGCGCGCCACGCAAAGACGCCCTGCCCCCAACCAGTCGGGACTTTCGGTTACTTCGGGCCATTTTTCGGCTGCTTCGGGCCATTTTTCGGCTGCTTCGGGACATTTTTCGGCTGCTTCGGGCCATTTTTCGGCTACTTCGGCTACATTTTGGCTACTTCAGGCTACATTTCGGCTACTTCGGGGACTTTCGGCTACTTCGGGCCATTTTTTGGCTACGTCAGGGACTTTCGGCTACTTCGGGCCATTTTTCGGCTACTTCGGCTACATTTCGGCTACTTCGGGCTACATTTCAGCTACTTCGGGTACTTTCAGCTACTTCGGGCCATTTTTCGGCTACCTCGGGCAATTTTTCAGCTACTTCGGCCACTTTTCGGCTACTTCGGGTCCTTTTTCGGCTACTTCGGGCACTTTCGGCTACTTCGGGCCATTTTTCAGCTATCTCAGGCAATTTTTCGGCTACTTCGGGCACCTATCGGCTACTTCGGGCACTTTTCGGCTACTTTCGGCTACTTCGGGTCATTTTTCGGCTACTTCGGGTCATTTTTCGTCTACTTCGGGCCATGTACACTCCCGTGCGTGTACCTCAGGGGCCATGTACACCACCCGGCCTGCACATGGAGGGGCACCCTTTCCGAAAATCCTTGCCCCCTAATAGGGAATATGCATTTTGGGTCTCCAGCCACGCCCAGGGTTACCACCCCCTGGAAATCCCCCAGGTTTCCCCCCCATTTTACTTAGAAGTGCTAACGCTAAGGGCGCTACTGCACAAACGCTACTTCGGGCCATTTTTCGGCTACTTCGGGCCATTTTTCGGCTACTTCGGGCCATTTTTCGGCTACTTCGGGCTACTTTTCAGCTACTTCGGGCCATTGTCCGGCTACTTCGGGCACTTTCGGCTACTTCGGGTCATTTTTCGGCTACTTCGGGCCATTTTTCGGCTACTTCGGGCACTTTTCGGCTACTTCGGGCCACTTTTCGGCTACTTCAGGCTACTTTTTGGCTACTTCGGGATACTTTCAGGCTACTTCGGGGCATTTTCCGGCTACTTCGGGCACTTTCCGCTACTTCGGGTCATTTTTCGGCTACTTCTGGCCAATTTTCGGCTACTTCGGGCCATTTTCGGCTACTTCGGGCCTTTTTTCGGCTACTTCGACTACATTTTGGCTACTTCGGGCTACATTTGGGCTACTTCGGCTACATTTGGGCTACTTCGGCTACATTTCAGCTACTTCGGGGTACATTTCAGCTAATTCGGGGCCATTTTTCGGCTACTTCGGGCCAATTTTCGGCTACTACGGCTACATTTCGGCTACTTCGGGCTACATTTCGGCTACTTCGGGCACTTTCAGCTACGTCAAGTCATTTTTCGGCTACTTCGGGCACTTTCGGCTACTTCGGGCCATTTTTCGGCTACTTCGGGCAATTTTCGGCTACTTCGGGCAATTTTCGGCTACTTCGGTCCATTTTTTGGCTACTTCGGGCCATTTTCCGTCTACTACGGGCACTTTCGGCTACTTCGGGTCATTTTTCGGCTACTTCGGGTCATTTTTCGGCTACTTCGGGCACTTTTCGGCTATTTCGGGCCATTTTTCGGCTACTTCAGGCCACCTTTCGGCTACTTCGGGCCATTTTCCGGCTACTTCGGGCACTTTCAGCTACTTCGGGCCATTTTTCGGCTACTTCGGCTACATTTTGGCTACTTCGGCTACATTTTGGCTACTTCGGGCTACATTTCGGCTACTTCGGGCCATTTTTTTGCTACGTCGGGGACTTTCGGCTACTTCGGGCTATATTTCGGCTACTTCGGGCCATTTTTCGGCTACTTCGGGGCAATTTTCGGCTACTTCGGAGCAATTTTCGGCTACTTCGGGCCAATTTTCGGCTACTTCGGCTACATTTCAGCTACTTCGGGCTACATTTCGGCTACTTGGGGCACTTTCAGCTACGTCAGGTCATTTTTCGGCTACTTCGGGCACTTTCGGCTACTTGGGGACATTTTTCGGCTACTTCGGGCAATTTTCGGCTACTTCGGGCCATTTTTCGGCTACTTCGGGCTACTTCTCGGCTACTTCGGGCACTTTTCGGCTACTTCAGGCCATTTCTCGGCTACTTCGGGCTACTTTTTGGCTACTTCGATCCATTTTCCGGCTACTTTGGGCACTTTCGGCTACTTCGGGCACTTTCGGCTACTTCGGGTCATTTTTCGGCTACTTCGGCTACATTTCGGCTACTTCGGGCTACATTTCGGCTACTTCGGGCTACATTTCGGCTACTTCGGGGACTTTTGGCTACTTCTGGCCATTTTTTTGCTACGTCGGGAACTTTCGGCTACTTCGGGCCATTTTTCGGCTACTTCGGGCCAATTTTCGGCTAGTTCGGCTACATTTCGGCTACTTCGGGCTACATTTCGGCTACTTCGGGCTACATTTCGGCTACTTTGGGCCATGTACACTCCCATTTGTGCA
>CAXKVW010000438.1:142500-145000 GCA_964058825.1 Carex arenaria | reverse complement strand
GCATATGCATATGCTTCCGGGCAGGGCGCGCCACGCAAAGACGCCCTGCCCCCAACCCGTCGGGACTTCGTACACTGCGTTGTGTGTACGCGTGGCTGCATATGCATTTGCTTCGGGGCAGGGCGCGCCACGCAAAGACGCCCTGCCCCCAACCCGTCGGGACTTCGTACACTGCGTTGTGTGTACGCGTGGCTGCATATGCATATGCTTCCGGGCAGGGCGCGCCACGCAAAGACGCCCTGCCCCCAACCCGTCGGGACTTCGTACACTGCGTTGTGTGTACGCGTGGCTGCATATGCATATGCTTCCGGGCAGGGCTCGCCACGCAAAGACGCCCTGCCCCCAACCTGTCGGGACTTCGTACACTGCGTTGTGTGTACGCGTGGCTGCATATGCATATGCTTCCGAGCAGGGCGCGCCACGCAAAGACGCCCTGCCCCCAACCAGTCGGGACTTTCGGTTACTTCGGGCCATTTTTCGGCTGCTTCGGGCCATTTTTCGGCTGCTTCGGGACATTTTTCGGCTGCTTCGGGCCATTTTTCGGCTACTTCGGCTACATTTTGGCTACTTCAGGCTACATTTCGGCTACTTCGGGGACTTTCGGCTACTTCGGGCCATTTTTTGGCTACGTCAGGGACTTTCGGCTACTTCGGGCCATTTTTCGGCTACTTCGGCTACATTTCGGCTACTTCGGGCTACATTTCAGCTACTTCGGGTACTTTCAGCTACTTCGGGCCATTTTTCGGCTACCTCGGGCAATTTTTCAGCTACTTCGGCCACTTTTCGGCTACTTCGGGTCCTTTTTCGGCTACTTCGGGCACTTTCGGCTACTTCGGGCCATTTTTCAGCTATCTCAGGCAATTTTTCGGCTACTTCGGGCACCTATCGGCTACTTCGGGCACTTTTCGGCTACTTTCGGCTACTTCGGGTCATTTTTCGGCTACTTCGGGTCATTTTTCGTCTACTTCGGGCCATGTACACTCCCGTGCGTGTACCTCAGGGGCCATGTACACCACCCGGCCTGCACATGGAGGGGCACCCTTTCCGAAAATCCTTGCCCCCTAATAGGGAATATGCATTTTGGGTCTCCAGCCACGCCCAGGGTTACCACCCCCTGGAAATCCCCCAGGTTTCCCCCCCATTTTACTTAGAAGTGCTAACGCTAAGGGCGCTACTGCACCAACGCTACTTCGGGCCATTTTTTGGCTACTTCGGGCCATTTTTCGGCTACTTCGGGCCATTTTTCGGCTACTTCGGGCTACTTTTCAGCTACTTCGGGCCATTGTCCGGCTACTTCGGGCACTTTCGGCTACTTCGGGTCATTTTTCGGCTACTTCGGGCCATTTTTCGGCTACTTCGGGCACTTTTCGGCTACTTCGGGCCACTTTTCGGCTACTTCAGGCTACTTTTTGGCTACTTCGGGATACTTTCAGGCTACTTCGGGGCATTTTCCGGCTACTTCGGGCACTTTCCGCTACTTCGGGTCATTTTTCGGCTACTTCTGGCCAATTTTCGGCTACTTCGGGCCATTTTCGGCTACTTCGGGCCTTTTTTCGGCTACTTCGACTACATTTTGGCTACTTCGGGCTACATTTGGGCTACTTCGGCTACATTTGGGCTACTTCGGCTACATTTCAGCTACTTCGGGGTACATTTCAGCTAATTCGGGGCCATTTTTCGGCTACTTCGGGCCAATTTTCGGCTACTACGGCTACATTTCGGCTACTTCGGGCTACATTTCGGCTACTTCGGGCACTTTCAGCTACGTCAAGTCATTTTTCGGCTACTTCGGGCACTTTCGGCTACTTCGGGCCATTTTTCGGCTACTTCGGGCAATTTTCGGCTACTTCGGGCAATTTTCGGCTACTTCGGTCCATTTTTTGGCTACTTCGGGCCATTTTCCGTCTACTACGGGCACTTTCGGCTACTTCGGGTCATTTTTCGGCTACTTCGGGTCATTTTTCGGCTACTTCGGGCACTTTTCGGCTATTTCGGGCCATTTTTCGGCTACTTCAGGCCACCTTTCGGCTACTTCGGGCCATTTTCCGGCTACTTCGGGCACTTTCAGCTACTTCGGGCCATTTTTCGGCTACTTCGGCTACATTTTGGCTACTTCGGCTACATTTTGGCTACTTCGGGCTACATTTCGGCTACTTCGGGCTACATTTCGGCTACTTCGGGCCATTTTTTTGCTACGTCGGGGACTTTCGGCTACTTCGGGCTATATTTCGGCTACTTCGGGCCATTTTTCGGCTACTTCGGGGCAATTTTCGGCTACTTCGGAGCAATTTTCGGCTACTTCGGGCCAATTTTCGGCTACTTCGGCTACATTTCAGCTACTTCGGGCTACATTTCGGCTACTTGGGGCACTTTCAGCTACGTCAGGTCATTTTTCGGCTACTTCGGGCACTTTCGGCTACTTGGGGACATTTTTCGGCTACTTCGGGCAATTTTCGGCTACTTCGGGCCATTTTTCGGCTACTTCGGGCTACTTCTCGGC
>CAXKVW010000438.1:130000-132500 GCA_964058825.1 Carex arenaria | reverse complement strand
CTGCCCCCAACCCGTCGGGACTTCGTACACTGCGTTGTGTGTACGCGTGGCTGCATATGCATATGCTTCCGGGCAGGGCGCGCCACGCAAAGACGCCCTGCCCCCAACCCGTCGGGACTTCGTACACTGCGTTGTGTGTACGCGTGGCTGCATATGCATTTGCTTCGGGGCAGGGCGCGCCACGCAAAGACGCCCTGCCCCCAACCCGTCGGGACTTCGTACACTGCGTTGTGTGTACGCGTGGCTGCATATGCATATGCTTCCGGGCAGGGCGCGCCACGCAAAGACGCCCTGCCCCCAACCCGTCGGGACTTCGTACACTGCGTTGTGTGTACGCGTGGCTGCATATGCATATGCTTCCGGGCAGGGCTCGCCACGCAAAGACGCCCTGCCCCCAACCTGTCGGGACTTCGTACACTGCGTTGTGTGTACGCGTGGCTGCATATGCATATGCTTCCGAGCAGGGCGCGCCACGCAAAGACGCCCTGCCCCCAACCAGTCGGGACTTTCGGTTACTTCGGGCCATTTTTCGGCTGCTTCGGGCCATTTTTCGGCTGCTTCGGGACATTTTTCGGCTGCTTCGGGCCATTTTTCGGCTACTTCGGCTACATTTTGGCTACTTCAGGCTACATTTCGGCTACTTCGGGGACTTTCGGCTACTTCGGGCCATTTTTTGGCTACGTCAGGGACTTTCGGCTACTTCGGGCCATTTTTCGGCTACTTCGGCTACATTTCGGCTACTTCGGGCTACATTTCAGCTACTTCGGGTACTTTCAGCTACTTCGGGCCATTTTTCGGCTACCTCGGGCAATTTTTCAGCTACTTCGGCCACTTTTCGGCTACTTCGGGTCCTTTTTCGGCTACTTCGGGCACTTTCGGCTACTTCGGGCCATTTTTCAGCTATCTCAGGCAATTTTTCGGCTACTTCGGGCACCTATCGGCTACTTCGGGCACTTTTCGGCTACTTTCGGCTACTTCGGGTCATTTTTCGGCTACTTCGGGTCATTTTTCGTCTACTTCGGGCCATGTACACTCCCGTGCGTGTACCTCAGGGGCCATGTACACCACCCGGCCTGCACATGGAGGGGCACCCTTTCCGAAAATCCTTGCCCCCTAATAGGGAATATGCATTTTGGGTCTCCAGCCACGCCCAGGGTTACCACCCCCTGGAAATCCCCCAGGTTTCCCCCCCATTTTACTTAGAAGTGCTAACGCTAAGGGCGCTACTGCACCAACGCTACTTCGGGCCATTTTTTGGCTACTTCGGGCCATTTTTCGGCTACTTCGGGCCATTTTTCGGCTACTTCGGGCTACTTTTCAGCTACTTCGGGCCATTGTCCGGCTACTTCGGGCACTTTCGGCTACTTCGGGTCATTTTTCGGCTACTTCGGGCCATTTTTCGGCTACTTCGGGCACTTTTCGGCTACTTCGGGCCACTTTTCGGCTACTTCAGGCTACTTTTTGGCTACTTCGGGATACTTTCAGGCTACTTCGGGGCATTTTCCGGCTACTTCGGGCACTTTCCGCTACTTCGGGTCATTTTTCGGCTACTTCTGGCCAATTTTCGGCTACTTCGGGCCATTTTCGGCTACTTCGGGCCTTTTTTCGGCTACTTCGACTACATTTTGGCTACTTCGGGCTACATTTGGGCTACTTCGGCTACATTTGGGCTACTTCGGCTACATTTCAGCTACTTCGGGGTACATTTCAGCTAATTCGGGGCCATTTTTCGGCTACTTCGGGCCAATTTTCGGCTACTACGGCTACATTTCGGCTACTTCGGGCTACATTTCGGCTACTTCGGGCACTTTCAGCTACGTCAAGTCATTTTTCGGCTACTTCGGGCACTTTCGGCTACTTCGGGCCATTTTTCGGCTACTTCGGGCAATTTTCGGCTACTTCGGGCAATTTTCGGCTACTTCGGTCCATTTTTTGGCTACTTCGGGCCATTTTCCGTCTACTACGGGCACTTTCGGCTACTTCGGGTCATTTTTCGGCTACTTCGGGTCATTTTTCGGCTACTTCGGGCACTTTTCGGCTATTTCGGGCCATTTTTCGGCTACTTCAGGCCACCTTTCGGCTACTTCGGGCCATTTTCCGGCTACTTCGGGCACTTTCAGCTACTTCGGGCCATTTTTCGGCTACTTCGGCTACATTTTGGCTACTTCGGCTACATTTTGGCTACTTCGGGCTACATTTCGGCTACTTCGGGCTACATTTCGGCTACTTCGGGCCATTTTTTTGCTACGTCGGGGACTTTCGGCTACTTCGGGCTATATTTCGGCTACTTCGGGCCATTTTTCGGCTACTTCGGGGCAATTTTCGGCTACTTCGGAGCAATTTTCGGCTACTTCGGGCCAATTTTCGGCTACTTCGGCTACATTTCAGCTACTTCGGGCTACATTTCGGCTACTTGGGGCACTTTCAGCTACGTCAGGTCATTTTTCGGCTACTTCGGGCACTTTCGGCTACTTGGGGACATTTTTCGGCTACTTCGGGC
>CAXKVW010000438.1:117500-120000 GCA_964058825.1 Carex arenaria | reverse complement strand
GGGCGCGCCACGCAAAGACGCCCTGCCCCCAACCCGTCGGGACTTCGTACACTGCGTTGTGTGTACGCGTGGCTGCATATGCATTTGCTTCGGGGCAGGGCGCGCCACGCAAAGACGCCCTGCCCCCAACCCGTCGGGACTTCGTACACTGCGTTGTGTGTACGCGTGGCTGCATATGCATATGCTTCCGGGCAGGGCGCGCCACGCAAAGACGCCCTGCCCCCAACCCGTCGGGACTTCGTACACTGCGTTGTGTGTACGCGTGGCTGCATATGCATATGCTTCCGGGCAGGGCTCGCCACGCAAAGACGCCCTGCCCCCAACCTGTCGGGACTTCGTACACTGCGTTGTGTGTACGCGTGGCTGCATATGCATATGCTTCCGAGCAGGGCGCGCCACGCAAAGACGCCCTGCCCCCAACCAGTCGGGACTTTCGGTTACTTCGGGCCATTTTTCGGCTGCTTCGGGCCATTTTTCGGCTGCTTCGGGACATTTTTCGGCTGCTTCGGGCCATTTTTCGGCTACTTCGGCTACATTTTGGCTACTTCAGGCTACATTTCGGCTACTTCGGGGACTTTCGGCTACTTCGGGCCATTTTTTGGCTACGTCAGGGACTTTCGGCTACTTCGGGCCATTTTTCGGCTACTTCGGCTACATTTCGGCTACTTCGGGCTACATTTCAGCTACTTCGGGTACTTTCAGCTACTTCGGGCCATTTTTCGGCTACCTCGGGCAATTTTTCAGCTACTTCGGCCACTTTTCGGCTACTTCGGGTCCTTTTTCGGCTACTTCGGGCACTTTCGGCTACTTCGGGCCATTTTTCAGCTATCTCAGGCAATTTTTCGGCTACTTCGGGCACCTATCGGCTACTTCGGGCACTTTTCGGCTACTTTCGGCTACTTCGGGTCATTTTTCGGCTACTTCGGGTCATTTTTCGTCTACTTCGGGCCATGTACACTCCCGTGCGTGTACCTCAAGGGCCATGTACACCACCCGGCCTGCACATGGAGGGGCACCCTTTCCGAAAATCCTTGCCCCCTAATAGGGAATATGCATTTTGGGTCTCCAGCCACGCCCAGGGTTACCACCCCCTGGAAATCCCCCAGGTTTCCCCCCCATTTTACTTAGAAGTGCTAACGCTAAGGGCGCTACTGCACCAACGCTACTTCGGGCCATTTTTCGGCTACTTCGGGCCATTTTTCGGCTACTTCGGGCCATTTTTCGGCTACTTCGGGCTACTTTTCAGCTACTTCGGGCCATTGTCCGGCTACTTCGGGCACTTTCGGCTACTTCGGGTCATTTTTCGGCTACTTCGGGCCATTTTTCGGCTACTTCGGGCACTTTTCGGCTACTTCGGGCCACTTTTCGGCTACTTCAGGCTACTTTTTGGCTACTTCGGGATACTTTCAGGCTACTTCGGGGCATTTTCCGGCTACTTCGGGCACTTTCCGCTACTTCGGGTCATTTTTCGGCTACTTCTGGCCAATTTTCGGCTACTTCGGGCCATTTTCGGCTACTTCGGGCCTTTTTTCGGCTACTTCGACTACATTTTGGCTACTTCGGGCTACATTTGGGCTACTTCGGCTACATTTGGGCTACTTCGGCTACATTTCAGCTACTTCGGGGTACATTTCAGCTAATTCGGGGCCATTTTTCGGCTACTTCGGGCCAATTTTCGGCTACTACGGCTACATTTCGGCTACTTCGGGCTACATTTCGGCTACTTCGGGCACTTTCAGCTACGTCAAGTCATTTTTCGGCTACTTCGGGCACTTTCGGCTACTTCGGGCCATTTTTCGGCTACTTCGGGCAATTTTCGGCTACTTCGGGCAATTTTCGGCTACTTCGGTCCATTTTTTGGCTACTTCGGGCCATTTTCCGTCTACTACGGGCACTTTCGGCTACTTCGGGTCATTTTTCGGCTACTTCGGGTCATTTTTCGGCTACTTCGGGCACTTTTCGGCTATTTCGGGCCATTTTTCGGCTACTTCAGGCCACCTTTCGGCTACTTCGGGCCATTTTCCGGCTACTTCGGGCACTTTCAGCTACTTCGGGCCATTTTTCGGCTACTTCGGCTACATTTTGGCTACTTCGGCTACATTTTGGCTACTTCGGGCTACATTTCGGCTACTTCGGGCTACATTTCGGCTACTTCGGGCCATTTTTTTGCTACGTCGGGGACTTTCGGCTACTTCGGGCTATATTTCGGCTACTTCGGGCCATTTTTCGGCTACTTCGGGGCAATTTTCGGCTACTTCGGAGCAATTTTCGGCTACTTCGGGCCAATTTTCGGCTACTTCGGCTACATTTCAGCTACTTCGGGCTACATTTCGGCTACTTGGGGCACTTTCAGCTACGTCAGGTCATTTTTCGGCTACTTCGGGCACTTTCGGCTACTTGGGGACATTTTTCGGCTACTTCGGGCAATTTTCGGCTACTTCGGGCCATTTTTCGGCTACTTCGGGCTACTTCTCGGCTACTTCGGGCACTTTTCGGCTAC
>CAXKVW010000438.1:102500-107500 GCA_964058825.1 Carex arenaria | reverse complement strand
CATATGCATATGCTTCGGGGCAGGGCGCGCCACGCAAAGACGCCCTGCCCCCAACCCGTCGGGACTTCGTACACTGCGTTGTGTGTACGCGTGGCTGCATATGCATATGCTTCGGGGCAGGGCGCGCCACGCAAAGACGCCCTGCCCCCAACCCGTCGGGACTTCGTACACTGCGTTGTGTGTACGCGTGGCTGCATATGCATATGCTTCGGGGCAGGGCGCGCCACGCAAAGACGCCCTGCCCCCAACCCGTCGGGACTTCGTACACTGCGTTGTGTGTACGCGTGGCTGCATATGCATATGCTTCGGGGCAGGGCGCGCCACGCAAAGACGCCCGGCCCCCAACCCGTCGGGACTTCGTACACTGCGTTGGGTGTACGCGTGGCTGCATATGCATATGCTTCGGGGCAGGGCGCGCCACGCAAAGACGCCCTGCCCCCAACCCGTCGGGACTTCGTACACTGCGTTGTGTGTACGCGTGGCTGCATATGCATATGCTTCGGGGCAGGGCGCGCCACGCAAAGACGCCCTGCCCCCAACCCGTCGGGACTTCGTACACTGCGTTGTGTGTACGCGTGGCTGCATATGCATATGCTTCGGGGCAGGGCGCGCCACGCAAAGACGCCCTGCCCCCAACCCGTCGGGACTTCGTACACTGCGTTGTGTGTACGCGTGGCTGCATATCCATATGCTTCCGGGCAGGGCGCGCCACGCAAAGACGCCCTGCCCCCAACCCGTCGGGACTTCGTACACTGCGTTGTGTGTACGCGTGGCTGCATATGCATATGCTTCGGGGCAGGGCGCGCCACGCAAAGACGCCCTGCCCCCAACCCGTCGGGACTTCGTACACTGCGTTGTGTGTACGCGTGGCTGCATATGCATATGCTTCGGGGCAGGGCGCGCCACGCAAAGACGCCCTGCCCCCAACCCGTCGGGACTTCGTACACTGCGTTGTGTGTACGCGTGGCTGCATATGCATATGCTTCGGGGCAGGGCACGCCACGCAAAGACGCCCTGCCCCCAACCCGTCGGGACTTCGTACACTGCGTTGTGTGTACGCGTGGCTGCATATGCATATGCTTCGGGGCAGGGCGCGCCACGCAAAGACGCCCTGCCCCCAACCCGTCGGGACTTCGTACACTGCGTTGTGTGTACGCGTGGCTGCATATGCATTTGCTTCGGGGCAGGGCGCGCCACGCAAAGACGCCCTGCCCCCAACCCGTCGGGACTTCGTACACTGCGTTGTGTGTACGCGTGGCTGCATATGCATATGCTTCGGGGCAGGGCGCGCCACGCAAAGACGCCCTGCCCCCAACCCGTCGGGACTTCGTACACTGCGTTGTGTGTACGCATGGCTGCATATGCATATGCTTCCGGGCAGGGCTCGCCACGCAAAGACGCCCTGCCCCCAACCTGTCGGGACTTCGTACACTGCGTTGTGTGTACGCGTGGCTGCATATGCATATGCTTCCGAGCAGGGCGCGCCACGCAAAGACGCCCTGCCCCCAACCAGTCGGGACTTTCGGTTACTTCGGGCCATTTTTCGGCTGCTTCGGGCCATTTTTCGGCTGCTTCGGGACATTTTTCGGCTGCTTCGGGCCATTTTTCGGCTACTTCGGCTACATTTTGGCTACTTCAGGCTACATTTCGGCTACTTCGGGGACTTTCGGCTACTTCGGGCCATTTTTTGGCTACGTCAGGGACTTTCGGCTACTTCGGGCCATTTTTCGGCTACTTCGGCTACATTTCGGCTACTTCGGGCTACATTTCAGCTACTTCGGGTACTTTCAGCTACTTCGGGCCATTTTTCGGCTACCTCGGGCAATTTTTCAGCTACTTCGGCCACTTTTCGGCTACTTCGGGTCCTTTTTCGGCTACTTCGGGCACTTTCGGCTACTTCGGGCCATTTTTCAGCTATCTCAGGCAATTTTTCGGCTACTTCGGGCACCTATCGGCTACTCCGGGCACTTTTCGGCTACTTTCGGCTACTTCGGGTCATTTTTCGGCTACTTCGGGTCATTTTTCGTCTACTTCGGGCCATGTACACTCCCGTGCGTGTACCTCAGGGGCCATGTACACCACCCGGCCTGCACATGGAGGGGCACCCTTTCCGAAAATCCTTGCCCCCTAATAGGGAATATGCATTTTGGGTCTCCAGCCACGCCCAGGGTTACCACCCCCTGGAAATCCCCCAGGTTTCCCCCCCATTTTACTTAGAAGTGCTAACGCTAAGGGCGCTACTGCACCAACGCTACTTCGGGCCATTTTTCGGCTACTTCGGGCCATTTTTCGGCTACTTCGGGCCATTTTTCGGCTACTTCGGGCTACTTTTCAGCTACTTCGGGCCATTGTCCGGCTACTTCGGGCACTTTCGGCTACTTCGGGTCATTTTTCGGCTACTTCGGGCCATTTTTCGGCTACTTCGGGCACTTTTCGGCTACTTCGGGCCACTTTTCGGCTACTTCAGGCTACTTTTTGGCTACTTCGGGATACTTTCAGGCTACTTCGGGGCATTTTCCGGCTACTTCGGGCACTTTCCGCTACTTCGGGTCATTTTTCGGCTACTTCTGGCCAATTTTCGGCTACTTCGGGCCATTTTCGGCTACTTCGGGCCTTTTTTCGGCTACTTCGACTACATTTTGGCTACTTCGGGCTACATTTGGGCTACTTCGGCTACATTTGGGCTACTTCGGCTACATTTTAGCTACTTCGGGGTACATTTCAGCTAATTCGGGGCCATTTTTCGGCTACTTCGGGCAATTTTCGGCTACTTCGGGCCAATTTTCGGCTACTACGGCTACATTTCGGCTACTTCGGGCTACATTTCGGCTACTTCGGGCACTTTCAGCTACGTCAAGTCATTTTTCGGCTACTTCGGGCACTTTCGGCTACTTCGGGCCATTTTTCGGCTACTTCGGGCAATTTTCGGCTACTTCGGGCAATTTTCGGCTACTTCGGTCCATTTTTTGGCTACTTCGGGCCATTTTCCGTCTACTACGGGCACTTTCGGCTACTTCGGGTCATTTTTCGGCTACTTCGGGTCATTTTTCGGCTACTTCGGGCACTTTTCGGCTATTTCGGGCCATTTTTCGGCTACTTCAGGCCACCTTTCGGCTACTTCGGGCCATTTTCCGGCTACTTCGGGCACTTTCAGCTACTTCGGGCCATTTTTCGGCTACTTCGGCTACATTTTGGCTACTTCGGCTACATTTTGGCTACTTCGGGCTACATTTCGGCTACTTCGGGCTACATTTCGGCTACTTCGGGCCATTTTTTTGCTACGTCGGGGACTTTCGGCTACTTCGGGCTATATTTCGGCTACTTCGGGCCATTTTTCGGCTACTTCGGGGCAATTTTCGGCTACTTCGGAGCAATTTTCGGCTACTTCGGGCCAATTTTCGGCTACTTCGGCTACATTTCAGCTACTTCGGGCTACATTTCGGCTACTTGGGGCACTTTCAGCTACGTCAGGTCATTTTTCGGCTACTTCGGGCACTTTCGGCTACTTGGGGACATTTTTCGGCTACTTCGGGCAATTTTCGGCTACTTCGGGCCATTTTTCGGCTACTTCGGGCTACTTCTCGGCTACTTCGGGCACTTTTCGGCTACTTCGGGCCATTTCTCGGCTACTTCGGGCTACTTTTTGGCTACTTCGATCCATTTTCCGGCTACTTTGGGCACTTTCGGCTACTTCGGGCACTTTCGGCTACTTCGGGTCATTTTTCGGCTACTTCGGCTACATTTCGGCTACTTCGGGCTACATTTCGGCTACTTCGGGCTACATTTCGGCTACTTCGGGGACTTTTGGCTACTTCTGGCCATTTTTTTGCTACGTCGGGAACTTTCGGCTACTTCGGGCCATTTTTCGGCTACTTCGGGCCAATTTTCGGCTAGTTCGGCTACATTTCGGCTACTTCGGGCTACATTTCGGCTACTTCGGGCTACATTTCGGCTACTTTGGGCCATGTACACTCCCATTTGTGCACATGAGGGGGCACCCTTCTTGAAAATCTTGCCCCCCTAATAGGGAATATGCATTTTTAGGCTCTAGCCACCCCTTGGGTTACCACCCCCTCCAAATCCCCCATGTTAAAAATAAGGGTGTTGAACTATTTTTTTACCCGATTTTTCGACCGGTTTCACTTCTTATCCAATTTTTTTTTTAAATTTCAAATTTTCTGAAAATTTCCAATTTTTTGAAAATTTCAAATTTTTTCGAATTTCAAATTTTTTCGGAAATCAATTTTTTTCAAATTTCAATTTTTTTCTAATTTCAAAATTTTTCAAATTTCAAAATTTTCAAATTTCAAAATTTTTCTCGAATTTCAAAATTTTTAATTTTTTCGTGGCAACCCCGGCTCGGACTCCCGCTGCACCGACGCTGGGGGCTGTCAGCACCGACGCTGGGGCTGTCCGCACTAACGCTGGGGGCTGTCACACTAACGCTGGGTGCTGTCAGCCCCGACGCTGGGGCTGTCAGCACTAACGCTGGGCGCTGTCAGCACCGACGCTGGGGCTATCAGCACCGACGCTGGGGCTTCCCAGATTTTTTCCCCGTTTTTTTTTTGTTCACTTCAAATTTTTTTGAAATTTCAATTTTTTTCAAATTTCAAATTTTTTTCAAAGCTCAATTTTTTTTTTCGTGGCAAACCCGGGTCGGACTATCGCTGCACCGACGCTGGGGGCTGTCAGCACTAACGCTGGGGGCTGTCAACCTAACGCTGGGCGCTGTCAGCCCCGACGTTGGGGGCTGTCACACTAACGCTTGGCGCTGTCAGCCCCGACGCTGGGGCTGTCAGCGCTAACGCTGGGGGCTGTCAGCACCGACGCTGGGGCTGTCCGCACTAACGCTGGGGGCTGTCACACTAACGCTGGGCGCTGTCAGCCCCGACGCTGGGGCTGTCAGCACTAACGCTGGGCGCTGTCAGCACCGACGCTGGGGCTTCCCAGATTTTTTCCCCGTTTTTTTTTTTGAAATTTCAAATTTTTTTGAAATTTCA
>CAXKVW010000438.1:90000-92500 GCA_964058825.1 Carex arenaria | reverse complement strand
CTACTTCAGGCTACTTTTTGGCTACTTCGGGATACTTTCAGGCTACTTCGGGGCATTTTCCGGCTACTTCGGGCACTTTCCGCTACTTCGGGTCATTTTTCGGCTACTTCTGGCCAATTTTCGGCTACTTCGGGCCATTTTCGGCTACTTCGGGCCTTTTTTCGGCTACTTCGACTACATTTTGGCTACTTCGGGCTACATTTGGGCTACTTCGGCTACATTTGGGCTACTTCGGCTACATTTCAGCTACTTCGGGGTACATTTCAGCTAATTCGGGGCCATTTTTCGGCTACTTCGGGCCAATTTTCGGCTACTACGGCTACATTTCGGCTACTTCGGGCTACATTTCGGCTACTTCGGGCACTTTCAGCTACGTCAAGTCATTTTTCGGCTACTTCGGGCACTTTCGGCTACTTCGGGCCATTTTTCGGCTACTTCGGGCAATTTTCGGCTACTTCGGGCAATTTTCGGCTACTTCGGTCCATTTTTTGGCTACTTCGGGCCATTTTCCGTCTACTACGGGCACTTTCGGCTACTTCGGGTCATTTTTCGGCTACTTCGGGTCATTTTTCGGCTACTTCGGGCACTTTTCGGCTATTTCGGGCCATTTTTCGGCTACTTCAGGCCACCTTTCGGCTACTTCGGGCCATTTTCCGGCTACTTCGGGCACTTTCAGCTACTTCGGGCCATTTTTCGGCTACTTCGGCTACATTTTGGCTACTTCGGCTACATTTTGGCTACTTCGGGCTACATTTCGGCTACTTCGGGCTACATTTCGGCTAATTCGGGCCATTTTTTTGCTACGTCGGGGACTTTCGGCTACTTCGGGCTATATTTCGGCTACTTCGGGCCATTTTTCGGCTACTTCGGGGCAATTTTCGGCTACTTCGGAGCAATTTTCGGCTACTTTGGGCCAATTTTCGGCTACTTCGGCTACATTTCAGCTACTTCGGGCTACATTTCGGCTACTTGGGGCACTTTCAGCTACGTCAGGTCATTTTTCGGCTACTTCGGGCACTTTCGGCTACTTGGGGACATTTTTCGGCTACTTCGGGCAATTTTCGGCTACTTCGGGCCATTTTTCGGCTACTTCGGGCTACTTCTCGGCTACTTCGGGCACTTTTCGGCTACTTCGGGCCATTTCTCGGCTACTTCGGGCTACTTTTTGGCTACTTCGATCCATTTTCCGGCTACTTTGGGCACTTTCGGCTACTTCGGGCACTTTCGGCTACTTCGGGTCATTTTTCGGCTACTTCGGCTACATTTCGGCTACTTCGGGCTACATTTCGGCTACTTCGGGCTACATTTCGGCTACTTCGGGGACTTTTGGCTACTTCTGGCCATTTTTTTGCTACGTCGGGAACTTTCGGCTACTTCGGGCCATTTTTCGGCTACTTCGGGCCAATTTTCGGCTAGTTCGGCTACATTTCGGCTACTTCGGGCTACATTTCGGCTACTTCGGGCTACATTTCGGCTACTTTGGGCCATGTACACTCCCATTTGTGCACATGAGGGGGCACCCTTCTTGAAAATCTTGCCCCCCTAATAGGGAATATGCATTTTTAGGCTCTAGCCACCCCTTGGGTTACCACCCCCTCCAAATCCCCCATGTTAAAAATAAGGGTGTTGAACTATTTTTTTACCCGATTTTTCGACCGGTTTCACTTCTTATCCAATTTTTTTTTTAAATTTCAAATTTTCTGAAAATTTCAAATTTTTTGAAAATTTCAAATTTTTTCGAATTTCAAATTTTTTCGGAAATCAATTTTTTTCAAATTTCAATTTTTTTCTAATTTCAAAATTTTTCAAATTTCAAAATTTTCAAATTTCAAAATTTTTCTCGAATTTTCAATTTTCGGCTACTTCGGTCCATTTTTTGGCTACTTCGGGCCATTTTCCGTCTACTACGGGCACTTTCGGCTACTTCGGGTCATTTTTCGGCTACTTCGGGTCATTTTTCGGCTACTTCGGGCACTTTTCGGCTATTTCGGGCCATCTTTCGGCTACTTCAGGCCACCTTTCGGCTACTTCGGGCCATTTTCCGGCTACTTCGGGCACTTTCAGCTACTTCGGGCCATTTTTCGGCTACTTCGGCTACATTTTGGCTACTTCGGCTACATTTTGGCTACTTCGGGCTACATTTCGGCTACTTCGGGCTACATTTCGGCTACTTCGGGCCATTTTTTTGCTACGTCGGGGACTTTCGGCTACTTCGGGCTATATTTCGGCTACTTCGGGCCATTTTTCGGCTACTTCGGGGCAATTTTCGGCTACTTCGGAGCAATTTTCGGCTACTTTGGGCCAATTTTCGGCTACTTCGGCTACATTTCAGCTACTTCGGGCTACATTTCGGCTACTTGGGGCACTTTCAGCTACGTCAGGTCATTTTTCGGCTACTTCGGGCACTTTCGGCTACTTGGGGACATTTTTCGGCTACTTCGGGCAATTTTCGGCTACTTCGGGCCATTTTTCGGCTACTTCGGGCTACTTCTCGGCTACT
>CAXKVW010000438.1:75000-80000 GCA_964058825.1 Carex arenaria | reverse complement strand
CACTGCGTTGTGTGTACGCGTGGCTGCATATGCATATGCTTCCGGGCAGGGCGCGCCACGCAAAGACGCCCTGCCCCCAACCCGTCGGGACTTCGTACACTGCGTTGTGTGTACGCGTGGCTGCATATGCATTTGCTTCGGGGCAGGGCGCGCCACGCAAAGACGCCCTGCCCCCAACCCGTCGGGACTTCGTACACTGCGTTGTGTGTACGCGTGGCTGCATATGCATATGCTTCCGGGCAGGGCGCGCCACGCAAAGACGCCCTGCCCCCAACCCGTCGGGACTTCGTACACTGCGTTGTGTGTACGCGTGGCTGCATATGCATATGCTTCCGGGCAGGGCTCGCCACGCAAAGACGCCCTGCCCCCAACCTGTCGGGACTTCGTACACTGCGTTGTGTGTACGCGTGGCTGCATATGCATATGCTTCCGAGCAGGGCGCGCCACGCAAAGACGCCCTGCCCCCAACCAGTCGGGACTTTCGGTTACTTCGGGCCATTTTTCGGCTGCTTCGGGCCATTTTTCGGCTGCTTCGGGACATTTTTCGGCTGCTTCGGGCCATTTTTCGGCTACTTCGGCTACATTTTGGCTACTTCAGGCTACATTTCGGCTACTTCGGGGACTTTCGGCTACTTCGGGCCATTTTTTGGCTACGTCAGGGACTTTCGGCTACTTCGGGCCATTTTTCGGCTACTTCGGCTACATTTCGGCTACTTCGGGCTACATTTCAGCTACTTCGGGTACTTTCAGCTACTTCGGGCCATTTTTCGGCTACCTCGGGCAATTTTTCAGCTACTTCGGCCACTTTTCGGCTACTTCGGGTCCTTTTTCGGCTACTTCGGGCACTTTCGGCTACTTCGGGCCATTTTTCAGCTATCTCAGGCAATTTTTCGGCTACTTCGGGCACCTATCGGCTACTTCGGGCACTTTTCGGCTACTTTCGGCTACTTCGGGTCATTTTTCGGCTACTTCGGGTCATTTTTCGT
Source organism: Carex arenaria (assembly GCA_964058825.1). Taxonomy (NCBI): domain Eukaryota; kingdom Viridiplantae; phylum Streptophyta; class Magnoliopsida; order Poales; family Cyperaceae; genus Carex; species Carex arenaria. The sequence goes on along the minus strand of CAXKVW010000438.1, from coordinate 79,014 downwards.
CTACTTCGGGCCATGTACACTCCCGTGCGTGTACCTCAAGGGCCATGTACACCACCCGGCCTGCACATGGAGGGGCACCCTTTCCGAAAATCCTTGCCCCCTAATAGGGAATATGCATTTTGGGTCTCCAGCCACGCCCAGGGTTACCACCCCCTGGAAATCCCCCAGGTTTCCCCCCCATTTTACTTAGAAGTGCTAACGCTAAGGGCGCTACTGCACCAACGCTACTTCGGGCCATTTTTCGGCTACTTCGGGCCATTTTTCGGCTACTTCGGGCCATTTTTCGGCTACTTCGGGCTACTTTTCAGCTACTTCGGGCCATTGTCCGGCTACTTCGGGCACTTTCGGCTACTTCGGGTCATTTTTCGGCTACTTCGGGCCATTTTTCGGCTACTTCGGGCACTTTTCGGCTACTTCGGGCCACTTTTCGGCTACTTCAGGCTACTTTTTGGCTACTTCGGGATACTTTCAGGCTACTTCGGGGCATTTTCCGGCTACTTCGGGCACTTTCCGCTACTTCGGGTCATTTTTCGGCTACTTCTGGCCAATTTTCGGCTACTTCGGGCCATTTTCGGCTACTTCGGGCCTTTTTTCGGCTACTTCGACTACATTTTGGCTACTTCGGGCTACATTTGGGCTACTTCGGCTACATTTGGGCTACTTCGGCTACATTTCAGCTACTTCGGGGTACATTTCAGCTAATTCGGGGCCATTTTTCGGCTACTTCGGGCCAATTTTCGGCTACTACGGCTACATTTCGGCTACTTCGGGCTACATTTCGGCTACTTCGGGCACTTTCAGCTACGTCAAGTCATTTTTCGGCTACTTCGGGCACTTTCGGCTACTTCGGGCCATTTTTCGGCTACTTCGGGCAATTTTCGGCTACTTCGGGCAATTTTCGGCTACTTCGGTCCATTTTTTGGCTACTTCGGGCCATTTTCCGTCTACTACGGGCACTTTCGGCTACTTCGGGTCATTTTTCGGCTACTTCGGGTCATTTTTCGGCTACTTCGGGCACTTTTCGGCTATTTCGGGCCATTTTTCGGCTACTTCAGGCCACCTTTCGGCTACTTCGGGCCATTTTCCGGCTACTTCGGGCACTTTCAGCTACTTCGGGCCATTTTTCGGCTACTTCGGCTACATTTTGGCTACTTCGGCTACATTTTGGCTACTTCGGGCTACATTTCGGCTACTTCGGGCTACATTTCGGCTACTTCGGGCCATTTTTTTGCTACGTCGGGGACTTTCGGCTACTTCGGGCTATATTTCGGCTACTTCGGGCCATTTTTCGGCTACTTCGGGGCAATTTTCGGCTACTTCGGAGCAATTTTCGGCTACTTTGGGCCAATTTTCGGCTACTTCGGCTACATTTCAGCTACTTCGGGCTACATTTCGGCTACTTGGGGCACTTTCAGCTACGTCAGGTCATTTTTCGGCTACTTCGGGCACTTTCGGCTACTTGGGGACATTTTTCGGCTACTTCGGGCAATTTTCGGCTACTTCGGGCCATTTTTCGGCTACTTCGGGCTACTTCTCGGCTACTTCGGGCACTTTTCGGCTACTTCGGGCCATTTCTCGGCTACTTCGGGCTACTTTTTGGCTACTTCGATCCATTTTCCGGCTACTTTGGGCACTTTCGGCTACTTCGGGCACTTTCGGCTACTTCGGGTCATTTTTCGGCTACTTCGGCTACATTTCGGCTACTTCGGGCTACATTTCGGCTACTTCGGGCTACATTTCGGCTACTTCGGGGACTTTTGGCTACTTCTGGCCATTTTTTTGCTACGTCGGGAACTTTCGGCTACTTCGGGCCATTTTTCGGCTACTTCGGGCCAATTTTCGGCTAGTTCGGCTACATTTCGGCTACTTCGGGCTACATTTCGGCTACTTCGGGCTACATTTCGGCTACTTTGGGCCATGTACACTCCCATTTGTGCACATGAGGGGGCACCCTTCTTGAAAATCTTGCCCCCCTAATAGGGAATATGCATTTTTAGGCTCTAGCCACCCCTTGGGTTACCACCCCCTCCAAATCCCCCATGTTAAAAATAAGGGTGTTGAACTATTTTTTTACCCGATTTTTCGACCGGTTTCACTTCTTATCCAATTTTTTTTTTAAATTTCAAATTTTCTGAAAATTTCAAATTTTTTGAAAATTTCAAATTTTTTCGAATTTCAAATTTTTTCGGAAATCAATTTTTTTCAAATTTCAATTTTTTTCTAATTTCAAAATTTTTCAAATTTCAAAATTTTCAAATTTCAAAATTTTTCTCGAATTTTCAATTTTCGGCTACTTCGGTCCATTTTTTGGCTACTTCGGGCCATTTTCCGTCTACTACGGGCACTTTCGGCTACTTCGGGTCATTTTTCGGCTACTTCGGGTCATTTTTCGGCTACTTCGGGCACTTTTCGGCTATTTCGGGCCATTTTTCGGCTACTTCAGGCCACCTTTCGGCTACTTCGGGCCATTTTCCGGCTACTTCGGGCACTTTCAGCTACTTCGGGCCATTTTTCGGCTACTTCGGCTACATTTTGGCTACTTCGGCTACATTTTGGCTACTTCGGGCTACATTTCGGCTACTTCGGGCTACATTTCGGCTACTTCGGGCCATTTTTTTGCTACGTCGGGGACTTTCGGCTACTTCGGGCTATATTTCGGCTACTTCGGGCCATTTTTCGGCTACTTCGGGGCAATTTTCGGCTACTTCGGAGCAATTTTCGGCTACTTCGGGCCAATTTTCGGCTACTTCGGCTACATTTCAGCTACTTCGGGCTACATTTCGGCTACTTGGGGCACTTTCAGCTACGTCAGGTCATTTTTCGGCTACTTCGGGCACTTTCGGCTACTTGGGGACATTTTTCGGCTACTTCGGGCAATTTTCGGCTACTTCGGGCCATTTTTCGGCTACTTCGGGCTACTTCTCGGCTACTTCGGGCACTTTTCGGCTACTTCGGGCCATTTCTCGGCTACTTCGGGCTACTTTTTGGCTACTTCGATCCATTTTTCGGCTACTTTGGGCACTTTCGGCTACTTCGGGCACTTTCGGCTACTTCGGGTCATTTTTCGGCTACTTCGGCTACATTTCGGCTACTTCGGGCTACATTTCGGCTACTTCGGGCTACATTTCGGCTACTTCGGGGACTTTTGGCTACTTCTGGCCATTTTTTTGCTACGTCGGGAACTTTCGGCTACTTCGGGCCATTTTTCGGCTACCTCGGGCAATTTTTCAGCTACTTCGGCCACTTTTCGGCTACTTCGGGTCCTTTTTCGGCTACTTCGGGCACTTTCGGCTACTTCGGGCCATTTTTCAGCTATCTCAGGCAATTTTTCGGCTACTTCGGGCACCTATCGGCTACTTCGGGCACTTTTCGGCTACTTTCGGCTACTTCGGGTCATTTTTCGGCTACTTCGGGTCATTTTTCGCCTACTTCGGGCCATGTACACTCCCGTGCGTGTACCTCAGGGGCCATGTACACCACCCGGCCTGCACATGGAGGGGCACCCTTTCCGAAAATCCTTGCCCCCTAATAGGGAATATGCATTTTGGGTCTCCAGCCACGCCCAGGGTTACCACCCCCTGGAAATCCCCCAGGTTTCCCCCCCATTTTACTTAGAAGTGCTAACGCTAAGGGCGCTACTGCACCAACGCTACTTCGGGCCATTTTTCGGCTACTTCGGGCCATTTTTCGGCTACTTCGGGCTACTTTTCAGCTACTTCGGGCCATTGTCCGGCTACTTCGGGCACTTTCGGCTACTTCGGGTCATTTTTCGGCTACTTCGGGCCATTTTTCGGCTACTTCGGGCACTTTTCGGCTACTTCGGGCCACTTTTCGGCTACTTCAGGCTACTTTTTGGCTACTTCGGGATACTTTCAGGCTACTTCGGGGCATTTTCCGGCTACTTCGGGCACTTTCCGCTACTTCGGGTCATTTTTCGGCTACTTCTGGCCAATTTTCGGCTACTTCGGGCCATTTTCGGCTACTTCGGGCCTTTTTTCGGCTACTTCGACTACA
>CAXKVW010000438.1:60000-62500 GCA_964058825.1 Carex arenaria | reverse complement strand
GGCTACTTCGGGGCATTTTCCGGCTACTTCGGGCACTTTCCGCTACTTCGGGTCATTTTTCGGCTACTTCTGGCCAATTTTCGGCTACTTCGGGCCATTTTCGGCTACTTCGGGCCTTTTTTCGGCTACTTCGACTACATTTTGGCTACTTCGGGCTACATTTGGGCTACTTCGGCTACATTTGGGCTACTTCGGCTACATTTCAGCTACTTCGGGGTACATTTCAGCTAATTCGGGGCCATTTTTCGGCTACTTCGGGCCAATTTTCGGCTACTACGGCTACATTTCGGCTACTTCGGGCTACATTTCGGCTACTTCGGGCACTTTCAGCTACGTCAAGTCATTTTTCGGCTACTTCGGGCACTTTCGGCTACTTCGGGCCATTTTTCGGCTACTTCGGGCAATTTTCGGCTACTTCGGTCCATTTTTTGGCTACTTCGGGCCATTTTCCGTCTACTACGGGCACTTTCGGCTACTTCGGGTCATTTTTCGGCTACTTCGGGTCATTTTTCGGCTACTTCGGGCACTTTTCGGCTATTTCGGGCCATTTTTCGGCTACTTCAGGCCACCTTTCGGCTACTTCGGGCCATTTTCCGGCTACTTCGGGCACTTTCAGCTACTTCGGGCCATTTTTCGGCTACTTCGGCTACATTTTGGCTACTTCGGCTACATTTTGGCTACTTCGGGCTACATTTCGGCTACTTCGGGCTACATTTCGGCTACTTCGGGCCATTTTTTTGCTACGTCGGGGACTTTCGGCTACTTCGGGCTATATTTCGGCTACTTCGGGCCATTTTTCGGCTACTTCGGGGCAATTTTCGGCTACTTCGGAGCAATTTTCGGCTACTTTGGGCCAATTTTCGGCTACTTCGGCTACATTTCAGCTACTTCGGGCTACATTTCGGCTACTTGGGGCACTTTCAGCTACGTCAGGTCATTTTTCGGCTACTTCGGGCACTTTCGGCTACTTGGGGACATTTTTCGGCTACTTCGGGCAATTTTCGGCTACTTCGGGCCATTTTTCGGCTACTTCGGGCTACTTCTCGGCTACTTCGGGCACTTTTCGGCTACTTCGGGCCATTTCTCGGCTACTTCGGGCTACTTTTTGGCTACTTCGATCCATTTTCCGGCTACTTTGGGCACTTTCGGCTACTTCGGGCACTTTCGGCTACTTCGGGTCATTTTTCGGCTACTTCGGCTACATTTCGGCTACTTCGGGCTACATTTCGGCTACTTCGGGCTACATTTCGGCTACTTCGGGGACTTTTGGCTACTTCTGGCCATTTTTTTGCTACGTCGGGAACTTTCGGCTACTTCGGGCCATTTTTCGGCTACTTCGGGCCAATTTTCGGCTAGTTCGGCTACATTTCGGCTACTTCGGGCTACATTTCGGCTACTTCGGGCTACATTTCGGCTACTTTGGGCCATGTACACTCCCATTTGTGCACATGAGGGGGCACCCTTCTTGAAAATCTTGCCCCCCTAATAGGGAATATGCATTTTTAGGCTCTAGCCACCCCTTGGGTTACCACCCCCTCCAAATCCCCCATGTTAAAAATAAGGGTGTTGAACTATTTTTTTACCCGATTTTTCGACCGGTTTCACTTCTTATCCAATTTTTTTTTTAAATTTCAAATTTTCTGAAAATTTCAAATTTTTTGAAAATTTCAAATTTTTTCGAATTTCAAATTTTTTCGGAAATCAATTTTTTTCAAATTTCAATTTTTTTCTAATTTCAAAATTTTTCAAATTTCAAAATTTTCAAATTTCAAAATTTTTCTCGAATTTTCAATTTTCGGCTACTTCGGTCCATTTTTTGGCTACTTCGGGCCATTTTCCGTCTACTACGGGCACTTTCGGCTACTTCGGGTCATTTTTCGGCTACTTCGGGTCATTTTTCGGCTACTTCGGGCACTTTTCGGCTATTTCGGGCCATTTTTCGGCTACTTCAGGCCACCTTTCGGCTACTTCGGGCCATTTTCCGGCTACTTCGGGCACTTTCAGCTACTTCGGGCCATTTTTCGGCTACTTCGGCTACATTTTGGCTACTTTGGCTACATTTCGGCTACTTCGGGCTACATTTCGGCTACTTCGGGCTACATTTCGGCTACTTCGGGCCATTTTTTTGCTACGTCGGGGACTTTCGGCTACTTCGGGCTATATTTCGGCTACTTCGGGCCATTTTTCGGCTACTTCGGGGCAATTTTCGGCTACTTCGGAGCAATTTTCGGCTACTTTGGGCCAATTTTCGGCTACTTCGGCTACATTTCAGCTACTTCGGGCTACATTTCGGCTACTTGGGGCACTTTCAGCTACGTCAGGTCATTTTTCGGCTACTTCGGGCACTTTCGGCTACTTGGGGACATTTTTCGGCTACTTCGGGCAATTTTCGGCTACTTCGGGCCATTTTTCGGCTACTTCGGGCTACTTCTCGGCTACTTCGGGCACTTTTCGGCTACTTCGGGCCATTTCTCGGCTACTTCGGGCTACTTTTTGGCTA
>CAXKVW010000438.1:47500-50000 GCA_964058825.1 Carex arenaria | reverse complement strand
GCAAAGACGCCCTGCCCCCAACCCGTCGGGACTTCGTACACTGCGTTGTGTGTACGCGTGGCTGCATATGCATATGCTTCGGGGCAGGGCGCGCCACGCAAAGACGCCCTGCCCCCAACCCGTCGGGACTTCGTACACTGCGTTGTGTGTTCGCGTGGCTGCATATGCATATGCTTCGGGGCAGGGCGCGCCACGCAAAGACGCCCTGCCCCCAACCCGTCGGGACTTCGTACACTGCGTTGTGTGTACGCGTGGCTGCATATGCATATGCTTCGGGGCAGGGCACGCCACGCAAAGACGCCCTGCCCCCAACCCGTCGGGACTTCGTACACTGCGTTGTGTGTACGCGTGGCTGCATATGCATATGCTTCGGGGCAGGGCGCGCCACGCAAAGACGCCCTGCCCCCAACCCGTCGGGACTTCGTACACTGCGTTGTGTGTACGCGTGGCTGCATATGCATTTGCTTCGGGGCAGGGCGCGCCACGCAAAGACGCCCTGCCCCCAACCCGTCGGGACTTCGTACACTGCGTTGTGTGTACGCGTGGCTGCATATGCATATGCTTCCGGGCAGGGCGCGCCACGCAAAGACGCCCTGCCCCCAACCCGTCGGGACTTCGTACACTGCGTTGTGTGTACGCGTGGCTGCATATGCATATGCTTCCGGGCAGGGCTCGCCACGCAAAGACGCCCTGCCCCCAACCTGTCGGGACTTCGTACACTGCGTTGTGTGTACGCGTGGCTGCATATGCATATGCTTCCGAGCAGGGCGCGCCACGCAAAGACGCCCTGCCCCCAACCAGTCGGGACTTTCGGTTACTTCGGGCCATTTTTCGGCTGCTTCGGGCCATTTTTCGGCTGCTTCGGGACATTTTTCGGCTGCTTCGGGCCATTTTTCGGCTACTTCGGCTACATTTTGGCTACTTCAGGCTACATTTCGGCTACTTCGGGGACTTTCGGCTACTTCGGGCCATTTTTTGGCTACGTCAGGGACTTTCGGCTACTTCGGGCCATTTTTCGGCTACTTCGGCTACATTTCGGCTACTTCGGGCTACATTTCAGCTACTTCGGGTACTTTCAGCTACTTCGGGCCATTTTTCGGCTACCTCGGGCAATTTTTCAGCTACTTCGGCCACTTTTCGGCTACTTCGGGTCCTTTTTCGGCTACTTCGGGCACTTTCGGCTACTTCGGGCCATTTTTCAGCTATCTCAGGCAATTTTTCGGCTACTTCGGGCACCTATCGGCTACTTCGGGCACTTTTCGGCTACTTTCGGCTACTTCGGGTCATTTTTCGGCTACTTCGGGTCATTTTTCGTCTACTTCGGGCCATGTACACTCCCGTGCGTGTACCTCAGGGGCCATGTACACCACCCGGCCTGCACATGGAGGGGCACCCTTTCCGAAAATCCTTGCCCCCTAATAGGGAATATGCATTTTGGGTCTCCAGCCACGCCCAGGGTTACCACCCCCTGGAAATCCCCCAGGTTTCCCCCCCATTTTACTTAGAAGTGCTAACGCTAAGGGCGCTACTGCACCAACGCTACTTCGGGCCATTTTTCGGCTACTTCGGGCCATTTTTCGGCTACTTCGGGCCATTTTTCGGCTACTTCGGGCTACTTTTCAGCTACTTCGGGCCATTGTCCGGCTACTTCGGGCACTTTCGGCTACTTCGGGTCATTTTTCGGCTACTTCGGGCCATTTTTCGGCTACTTCGGGCACTTTTCGGCTACTTCGGGCCACTTTTCGGCTACTTCAGGCTACTTTTTGGCTACTTCGGGATACTTTCAGGCTACTTCGGGGCATTTTCCGGCTACTTCGGGCACTTTCCGCTACTTCGGGTCATTTTTCGGCTACTTCTGGCCAATTTTCGGCTACTTCGGGCCATTTTCGGCTACTTCGGGCCTTTTTTCGGCTACTTCGACTACATTTTGGCTACTTCGGGCTACATTTGGGCTACTTCGGCTACATTTGGGCTACTTCGGCTACATTTCAGCTACTTCGGGGTACATTTCAGCTAATTCGGGGCCATTTTTCGGCTACTTCGGGCCAATTTTCGGCTACTACGGCTACATTTCGGCTACTTCGGGCTACATTTCGGCTACTTCGGGCACTTTCAGCTACGTCAAGTCATTTTTCGGCTACTTCGGGCACTTTCGGCTACTTCGGGCCATTTTTCGGCTACTTCGGGCAATTTTCGGCTACTTCGGGCAATTTTCGGCTACTTCGGTCCATTTTTTGGCTACTTCGGGCCATTTTCCGTCTACTACGGGCACTTTCGGCTACTTCGGGTCATTTTTCGGCTACTTCGGGTCATTTTTCGGCTACTTCGGGCACTTTTCGGCTATTTCGGGCCATTTTTCGGCTACTTCAGGCCACCTTTCGGCTACTTCGGGCCATTTTCCGGCTACTTCGGGCACTTTCAGCTACTTCGGGCCATTTTTCGGCTACTTCGGCTACATTTTGGCTACTTCGGCTACATTTTGGCTACTTCGGGCTACATT
>CAXKVW010000438.1:32500-35000 GCA_964058825.1 Carex arenaria | reverse complement strand
GGCTACTTCGGCTACATTTGGGCTACTTCGGCTACATTTCAGCTACTTCGGGGTACATTTCAGCTAATTCGGGGCCATTTTTCGGCTACTTCGGGCCAATTTTCGGCTACTACGGCTACATTTCGGCTACTTCGGGCTACATTTCGGCTACTTCGGGCACTTTCAGCTACGTCAAGTCATTTTTCGGCTACTTCGGGCACTTTCGGCTACTTCGGGCCATTTTTCGGCTACTTCGGGCAATTTTCGGCTACTTCGGGCAATTTTCGGCTACTTCGGTCCATTTTTTGGCTACTTCGGGCCATTTTCCGTCTACTACGGGCACTTTCGGCTACTTCGGGTCATTTTTCGGCTACTTCGGGTCATTTTTCGGCTACTTCGGGCACTTTTCGGCTATTTCGGGCCATTTTTCGGCTACTTCAGGCCACCTTTCGGCTACTTCGGGCCATTTTCCGGCTACTTCGGGCACTTTCAGCTACTTCGGGCCATTTTTCGGCTACTTCGGCTACATTTTGGCTACTTCGGCTACATTTTGGCTACTTCGGGCTACATTTCGGCTACTTCGGGCTACATTTCGGCTACTTCGGGCCATTTTTTTGCTACGTCGGGGACTTTCGGCTACTTCGGGCTATATTTCGGCTACTTCGGGCCATTTTTCGGCTACTTCGGGGCAATTTTCGGCTACTTGGGAGCAATTTTCGGCTACTTTGGGCCAATTTTCGGCTACTTCGGCTACATTTCAGCTACTTCGGGCTACATTTCGGCTACTTGGGGCACTTTCAGCTACGTCAGGTCATTTTTCGGCTACTTCGGGCACTTTCGGCTACTTGGGGACATTTTTCGGCTACTTCGGGCAATTTTCGGCTACTTCGGGCCATTTTTCGGCTACTTCGGGCTACTTCTCGGCTACTTCGGGCACTTTTCGGCTACTTCGGGCCATTTCTCGGCTACTTCGGGCTACTTTTTGGCTACTTCGATCCATTTTCCGGCTACTTTGGGCACTTTCGGCTACTTCGGGCACTTTCGGCTACTTCGGGTCATTTTTCGGCTACTTCGGCTACATTTCGGCTACTTCGGGCTACATTTCGGCTACTTCGGGCTACATTTCGGCTACTTCGGGGACTTTTGGCTACTTCTGGCCATTTTTTTGCTACGTCGGGAACTTTCGGCTACTTCGGGCCATTTTTCGGCTACTTCGGGCCAATTTTCGGCTAGTTCGGCTACATTTCGGCTACTTCGGGCTACATTTCGGCTACTTCGGGCTACATTTCGGCTACTTTGGGCCATGTACACTCCCATTTGTGCACATGAGGGGGCACCCTTCTTGAAAATCTTGCCCCCCTAATAGGGAATATGCATTTTTAGGCTCTAGCCACCCCTTGGGTTACCACCCCCTCCAAATCCCCCATGTTAAAAATAAGGGTGTTGAACTATTTTTTTACCCGATTTTTCGACCGGTTTCACTTCTTATCCAATTTTTTTTTTAAATTTCAAATTTTCTGAAAATTTCAAATTTTTTGAAAATTTCAAATTTTTTCGAATTTCAAATTTTTTCGGAAATCAATTTTTTTCAAATTTCAATTTTTTTCTAATTTCAAAATTTTTCAAATTTCAAAATTTTCAAATTTCAAAATTTTTCTCGAATTTTCAATTTTCGGCTACTTCGGTCCATTTTTTGGCTACTTCGGGCCATTTTCCGTCTACTACGGGCACTTTCGGCTACTTCGGGTCATTTTTCGGCTACTTCGGGTCATTTTTCGGCTACTTCGGGCACTTTTCGGCTATTTCGGGCCATTTTTCGGCTACTTCAGGCCACCTTTCGGCTACTTCGGGCCATTTTCCGGCTACTTCGGGCACTTTCAGCTACTTCGGGCCATGTTTCGGCTACTTCGGCTACATTTTGGCTACTTCGGCTACATTTTGGCTACTTCGGGCTACATTTCGGCTACTTCGGGCTACATTTCGGCTACTTCGGGCCATTTTTTTGCTACGTCGGGGACTTTCGGCTACTTCGGGCTATATTTCGGCTACTTCGGGCCATTTTTCGGCTACTTCGGGGCAATTTTCGGCTACTTCGGAGCAATTTTCGGCTACTTCGGGCCAATTTTCGGCTACTTCGGCTACATTTCAGCTACTTCGGGCTACATTTCGGCTACTTGGGGCACTTTCAGCTACGTCAGGTCATTTTTCGGCTACTTCGGGCACTTTCGGCTACTTGGGGACATTTTTCGGCTACTTCGGGCAATTTTCGGCTACTTCGGGCCATTTTTCGGCTACTTCGGGCTACTTCTCGGCTACTTCGGGCACTTTTCGGCTACTTCGGGCCATTTCTCGGCTACTTCGGGCTACTTTTTGGCTACTTCGATCCATTTTCCGGCTACTTTGGGCACTTTCGGCTACTTCGGGCACTTTCGGCTACTTCGGGTCATTTTTCGGCTACTTCGGCTACATTTCGGCTACTTCGGGCTACATTTCGGCTACTTCGGGCTACATTTCGGCTACT
>CAXKVW010000438.1:20000-22500 GCA_964058825.1 Carex arenaria | reverse complement strand
GCGTGGCTGCATATGCATATGCTTCGGGGCAGGGCGCGCCACGCAAAGACGCCCTGCCCCCAACCCGTCGGGACTTCGTACACTGCGTTGTGTGTACGCGTGGCTGCATATGCATATGCTTCGGGGCAGGGCACGCCACGCAAAGACGCCCTGCCCCCAACCCGTCGGGACTTCGTACACTGCGTTGTGTGTACGCGTGGCTGCATATGCATATGCTTCGGGGCAGGGCGCGCCACGCAAAGACGCCCTGCCCCCAACCCGTCGGGACTTCGTACACTGCGTTGTGTGTACGCGTGGCTGCATATGCATTTGCTTCGGGGCAGGGCGCGCCACGCAAAGACGCCCTGCCCCCAACCCGTCGGGACTTCGTACACTGCGTTGTGTGTACGCGTGGCTGCATATGCATATGCTTCCGGGCAGGGCGCGCCACGCAAAGACGCCCTGCCCCCAACCCGTCGGGACTTCGTACACTGCGTTGTGTGTACGCGTGGCTGCATATGCATATGCTTCCGGGCAGGGCTCGCCACGCAAAGACGCCCTGCCCCCAACCTGTCGGGACTTCGTACACTGCGTTGTGTGTACGCGTGGCTGCATATGCATATGCTTCCGAGCAGGGCGCGCCACGCAAAGACGCCCTGCCCCCAACCAGTCGGGACTTTCGGTTACTTCGGGCCATTTTTCGGCTGCTTCGGGCCATTTTTCGGCTGCTTCGGGACATTTTTCGGCTGCTTCGGGCCATTTTTCGGCTACTTCGGCTACATTTTGGCTACTTCAGGCTACATTTCGGCTACTTCGGGGACTTTCGGCTACTTCGGGCCATTTTTTGGCTACGTCAGGGACTTTCGGCTACTTCGGGCCATTTTTCGGCTACTTCGGCTACATTTCGGCTACTTCGGGCTACATTTCAGCTACTTCGGGTACTTTCAGCTACTTCGGGCCATTTTTCGGCTACCTCGGGCAATTTTTCAGCTACTTCGGCCACTTTTCGGCTACTTCGGGTCCTTTTTCGGCTACTTCGGGCACTTTCGGCTACTTCGGGCCATTTTTCAGCTATCTCAGGCAATTTTTCGGCTACTTCGGGCACCTATCGGCTACTTCGGGCACTTTTCGGCTACTTTCGGCTACTTCGGGTCATTTTTCGGCTACTTCGGGTCATTTTTCGTCTACTTCGGGCCATGTACACTCCCGTGCGTGTACCTCAGGGGCCATGTACACCACCCGGCCTGCACATGGAGGGGCACCCTTTCCGAAAATCCTTGCCCCCTAATAGGGAATATGCATTTTGGGTCTCCAGCCACGCCCAGGGTTACCACCCCCTGGAAATCCCCCAGGTTTCCCCCCCATTTTACTTAGAAGTGCTAACGCTAAGGGCGCTACTGCACCAACGCTACTTCGGGCCATTTTTCGGCTACTTCGGGCCATTTTTCGGCTACTTCGGGCCATTTTTCGGCTACTTCGGGCTACTTTTCAGCTACTTCGGGCCATTGTCCGGCTACTTCGGGCACTTTCGGCTACTTCGGGTCATTTTTCGGCTACTTCGGGCCATTTTTCGGCTACTTCGGGCACTTTTCGGCTACTTCGGGCCACTTTTCGGCTACTTCAGGCTACTTTTTGGCTACTTCGGGATACTTTCAGGCTACTTCGGGGCATTTTCCGGCTACTTCGGGCACTTTCCGCTACTTCGGGTCATTTTTCGGCTACTTCTGGCCAATTTTCGGCTACTTCGGGCCATTTTCGGCTACTTCGGGCCTTTTTTCGGCTACTTCGACTACATTTTGGCTACTTCGGGCTACATTTGGGCTACTTCGGCTACATTTGGGCTACTTCGGCTACATTTTAGCTACTTCGGGGTACATTTCAGCTAATTCGGGGCCATTTTTCGGCTACTTCGGGCAATTTTCGGCTACTTCGGGCCAATTTTCGGCTACTACGGCTACATTTCGGCTACTTCGGGCTACATTTCGGCTACTTCGGGCACTTTCAGCTACGTCAAGTCATTTTTCGGCTACTTCGGGCACTTTCGGCTACTTCGGGCCATTTTTCGGCTACTTCGGGCAATTTTCGGCTACTTCGGGCAATTTTCGGCTACTTCGGTCCATTTTTTGGCTACTTCGGGCCATTTTCCGTCTACTACGGGCACTTTCGGCTACTTCGGGTCATTTTTCGGCTACTTCGGGTCATTTTTCGGCTACTTCGGGCACTTTTCGGCTATTTCGGGCCATTTTTCGGCTACTTCAGGCCACCTTTCGGCTACTTCGGGCCATTTTCCGGCTACTTCGGGCACTTTCAGCTACTTCGGGCCATTTTTCGGCTACTTCGGCTACATTTTGGCTACTTCGGCTACATTTTGGCTACTTCGGGCTACATTTCGGCTACTTCGGGCTACATTTCGGCTACTTCGGGCCATTTTTTTGCTACGTCGGGGACTTTCGGCTACTTCGGGCTATATTTCGGCTACTTCGGGCCATTTTTCGGCTACTTCGGGGCAATTTTCGGCTAC
>CAXKVW010000438.1:7500-10000 GCA_964058825.1 Carex arenaria | reverse complement strand
GCCCCCAACCCGTCGGGACTTCGTACACTGCGTTGTGTGTACGCGTGGCTGCATATGCATATGCTTCGGGGCAGGGCGCGCCACGCAAAGACGCCCTGCCCCCAACCCGTCGGGACTTCGTACACTGCGTTGTGTGTACGCGTGGCTGCATATGCATATGCTTCGGGGCAGGGCGCGCCACGCAAAGACGCCCTGCCCCCAACCCGTCGGGACTTCGTACACTGCGTTGTGTGTACGCGTGGCTGCATATCCATATGCTTCCGGGCAGGGCGCGCCACGCAAAGACGCCCTGCCCCCAACCCGTCGGGACTTCGTACACTGCGTTGTGTGTACGCGTGGCTGCATATGCATATGCTTCGGGGCAGGGCGCGCCACGCAAAGACGCCCTGCCCCCAACCCGTCGGGACTTCGTACACTGCGTTGTGTGTTCGCGTGGCTGCATATGCATATGCTTCGGGGCAGGGCGCGCCACGCAAAGACGCCCTGCCCCCAACCCGTCGGGACTTCGTACACTGCGTTGTGTGTACGCGTGGCTGCATATGCATATGCTTCGGGGCAGGGCACGCCACGCAAAGACACCCTGCCCCCAACCCGTCGGGACTTCGTACACTGCGTTGTGTGTACGCGTGGCTGCATATGCATATGCTTCGGGGCAGGGCGCGCCACGCAAAGACGCCCTGCCCCCAACCCGTCGGGACTTCGTACACTGCGTTGTGTGTACGCGTGGCTGCATATGCATTTGCTTCGGGGCAGGGCGCGCCACGCAAAGACGCCCTGCCCCCAACCCGTCGGGACTTCGTACACTGCGTTGTGTGTACGCGTGGCTGCATATGCATATGCTTCCGGGCAGGGCGCGCCACGCAAAGACGCCCTGCCCCCAACCCGTCGGGACTTCGTACACTGCATTGTGTGTACGCGTGGCTGCATATGCATATGCTTCCGGGCAGGGCTCGCCACGCAAAGACGCCCTGCCCCCAACCTGTCGGGACTTCGTACACTGCGTTGTGTGTACGCGTGGCTGCATATGCATATGCTTCCGAGCAGGGCGCGCCACGCAAAGACGCCCTGCCCCCAACCAGTCGGGACTTTCGGTTACTTCGGGCCATTTTTCGGCTGCTTCGGGCCATTTTTCGGCTGCTTCGGGACATTTTTCGGCTGCTTCGGGCCATTTTTCGGCTACTTCGGCTACATTTTGGCTACTTCAGGCTACATTTCGGCTACTTCGGGGACTTTCGGCTACTTCGGGCCATTTTTTGGCTACGTCAGGGACTTTCGGCTACTTCGGGCCATTTTTCGGCTACTTCGGCTACATTTCGGCTACTTCGGGCTACATTTCAGCTACTTCGGGTACTTTCAGCTACTTCGGGCCATTTTTCGGCTACCTCGGGCAATTTTTCAGCTACTTCGGCCACTTTTCGGCTACTTCGGGTCCTTTTTCGGCTACTTCGGGCACTTTCGGCTACTTCGGGCCATTTTTCAGCTATCTCAGGCAATTTTTCGGCTACTTCGGGCACCTATCGGCTACTTCGGGCACTTTTCGGCTACTTTCGGCTACTTCGGGTCATTTTTCGGCTACTTCGGGTCATTTTTCGTCTACTTCGGGCCATGTACACTCCCGTGCGTGTACCTCAGGGGCCATGTACACCACCCGGCCTGCACATGGAGGGGCACCCTTTCCGAAAATCCTTGCCCCCTAATAGGGAATATGCATTTTGGGTCTCCAGCCACGCCCAGGGTTACCACCCCCTGGAAATCCCCCAGGTTTCCCCCCCATTTTACTTAGAAGTGCTAACGCTAAGGGCGCTACTGCACCAACGCTACTTCGGGCCATTTTTCGGCTACTTCGGGCCATTTTTCGGCTACTTCGGGCTACTTTTCAGCTACTTCGGGCCATTGTCCGGCTACTTCGGGCACTTTCGGCTACTTCGGGTCATTTTTCGGCTACTTCGGGCCATTTTTCGGCTACTTCGGGCACTTTTCGGCTACTTCGGGCCACTTTTCGGCTACTTCAGGCTACTTTTTGGCTACTTCGGGATACTTTCAGGCTACTTCGGGGCATTTTCCGGCTACTTCGGGCACTTTCCGCTACTTCGGGTCATTTTTCGGCTACTTCTGGCCAATTTTTGGCTACTTCGGGCCATTTTCGGCTACTTCGGGCCTTTTTTCGGCTACTTCGACTACATTTTGGCTACTTCGGGCTACATTTGGGCTACTTCGGCTACATTTGGGCTACTTCGGCTACATTTTAGCTACTTCGGGGTACATTTCAGCTAATTCGGGGCCATTTTTCGGCTACTTCGGGCAATTTTCGGCTACTTCGGGCCAATTTTCGGCTACTACGGCTACATTTCGGCTACTTCGGGCTACATTTCGGCTACTTCGGGCACTTTCAGCTACGTCAAGTCATTTTTCGGCTACTTCGGGCACTTTCGGCTACTTCGGGCCATTTTTCGGCTACTTCGGGCAATTTTCGGCTACTTCGGGCAATTTTCGGCTACTT
>CAXKVW010000437.1:90000-93355 GCA_964058825.1 Carex arenaria | reverse complement strand
CGTACACTGCGTTGTGTGTACGCGTGGCTGCATATGCATATGCTTCCGGGCAGGGCGCGCCACGCAAAGACGCCCTGCCCCCAACCCGTCGGGACTTCGTACACTGCGTTGTGTGTACGCGTGGCTGCATATGCATATGCTTCGGGGCAGGGCGCGCCACGCAAAGACGCCCTGCCCCCAACCCGTCGGGACTTCGTACACTGCGTTGTGTGTACGCGTGGCTGCATATGCATATGCTTCGGGGCAGGGCGCGCCACGCAAAGACGCCCTGCCCCCAACCCGTCGGGACTTCGTACACTGCGTTGTGTGTACGCGTGGCTGCATATGCATATGCTTCGGGGCAGGGCGCGCCACGCAAAGACGCCCTGCCCCCAACCCGTCGGGACTTCGTACACTGCGTTGTGTGTACGCGTGGCTGCATATGCATTTGCTTCGGGGCAGGGCGCGCCACGCAAAGACGCCCTGCCCCCAACCCGTCGGGACTTCGTACACTGCGTTGTGTGTACGCGTGGCTGCATATGCATATGCTTCCGGGCAGGGCGCGCCACGCAAAGACGCCCTGCCCCCAACCCGTCGGGACTTCGTACACTGCGTTGTGTGTACGCGTGGCTGCATATGCATATGCTTCCGGGCAGGGCGCGCCACGCAAAGACGCCCTGCCCCCAACCCGTCGGGACTTCGTACACTGCGTTGTGTGTACGCGTGGCTGCATATGCATATGCTTCCGGGCAGGGCTCGCCACGCAAAGACGCCCTGCCCCCAACCTGTCGGGACTTCGTACACTGCGTTGTGTGTACGCGTGGCTGCATATGCATATGCTTCCGAGCAGGGCGCGCCACGCAAAGACGCCCTGCCCCCAACCAGTCGGGACTTTCGGTTACTTCGGGCCATTTTTCGGCTGCTTCGGGACATTTTTCGGCTGCTTCGGGCCATTTTTCTGCTACTTCGGCTACATTTTAGCTACTTCAGGCTACATTTCGGCTACTTCGGGGACTTTCGGCTACTTCGGGCCATTTTTTGGCTACGTCAGGGACTTTCGGCTACTTCGGGCCATTTTTCGGCTACTTCGGCTACATTTCGGCTACTTCGGGGTACATTTCAGCTACTTCGGGTACTTTCAGCTACTTCGGGCCATTTTTCGGCTACCTCGGGCAATTTTTCAGCTACTTCGGCCACTTTTCGGCTACTTCGGGTCCTTTTTCGGCTACTTCGGGCACTTTCGGCTACTTCGGGCCATTTTTCGGCTATCTCAGGCAATTTTTCGGCTACTTCGGGCACCTATCGGCTACTTCGGGCACTTTTCGGCTACTTTCGGCTACTTCGGGTCATTTTTCGGCTACTTCGGGTCATTTTTCGTCTACTTCGGGCCATGTACACTCCCGTGCGTGTACCTCAGGGGCCATGTACACCACCCGGCCTGCACATGGAGGGGCACCCTTTCCGAAAATCCTTGCCCCCTAATAGGGAATATGCATTTTGGGTCTCCAGCCACGCCCAGGGTTACCACCCCCTGGAAATCCCCCAGGTTTCCCCCCCATTTTACTTAGAAGTGCTAACGCTAAGGGCGCTACTGCACCAACGCTACTTCGGGCCATTTTTCGGCTACTTCGGGCCATTTTTCGGCTACTTCGGGCCATTTTTCGGCTACTTCGGGCTACTTTTCAGCTACTTCGGGCCATTGTCCGGCTACTTCGGGCACTTTCGGCTACTTCGGGTCATTTTTCGGCTACTTCGGGCCATTTTTCGGCTACTTCGGGCACTTTTCGGCTACTTCGGGCCACTTTTCGGCTACTTCAGGCTACTTTTTGGCTACTTCGGGATACTTTCAGGCTACTTCGGGGCATTTTCCGGCTACTTCGGGCACTTTCCGCTACTTCGGGTCATTTTTCGGCTACTTCTGGCCAATTTTCGGCTACTTCGGGCCATTTTCGGCTACTTCGGGCCTTTTTTCGGCTACTTCGACTACATTTTGGCTACTTCGGGCTACATTTCGGCTACTTCGGCTACATTTGGGCTACTTCGGCTACATTTTAGCTACTTCGGGGTACATTTCAGCTAATTCGGGGCCATTTTTCGGCTACTTCGGGCAATTTTCGGCTACTTCGGGCCAATTTTCGGCTACTACGGCTACATTTCGGCTACTTCGGGCTACATTTCGGCTACTTCGGGCACTTTCAGCTACGTCAAGTCATTTTTCGGCTACTTCGGGCACTTTCGGCTACTTCGGGCCATTTTTCGGCTACTTCGGGCAATTTTCGGCTACTTCGGGCAATTTTCGGCTACTTCGGTCCATTTTTTGGCTACTTCGGGCCATTTTCCGTCTACTACGGGCACTTTCGGCTACTTCGGGTCATTTTTCGGCTACTTCGGGTCATTTTTCGGCTACTTCGGGCACTTTTCGGCTATTTCGGGCCATTTTTCGGCTACTTCAGGCCACCTTTCGGCTACTTCGGGCCATTTTCCGGCTACTTCGGGCACTTTCAGCTACTTCGGGCCATTTTTCGGCTACTTCGGCTACATTTTGGCTACTTCGGCTACATTTCGGCTACTTCGGGCTACATTTCGGCTACTTCGGGCTACATTTCGGCTACTTCGGGCCATTTTTTTGCTACGTCGGGGACTTTCGGCTACTTCGGGCTATATTTCGGCTACATCGGGCCATTTTTCGGCTACTTCGGGGCAATTTTCGGCTACTTCGGAGCAATTTTCGGCTACTTCGGGCCAATTTTCGGCTACTTCGGCTACATTTCAGCTACTTCGGGCTACATTTCGGCTACTTGGGGCACTTTCAGCTACGTCAGGTCATTTTTCGGCTACTTCGGGCACTTTCGGCTACTTGGGGACATTTTTCGGCTACTTCGGGCAATTTTCGGCTACTTCGGGCCATTTTTCGGCTACTTCGGGCTACTTCTCGGCTACTTCGGGCACTTTTCGGCTACTTCGGGCCATTTCTCGGCTACTTCGGGCTACTTTTTGGCTACTTCGATCCATTTTCCGGCTACTTTGGGCACTTTCGGCTACTTCGGGCACTTTCGGCTACTTCGGGTCATTTTTCGGCTACTTCGGCTACATTTCGGCTACTTCGGGCTACATTTCGGCTACTTCGGGCTACATTTCGGCTACTTCGGGGACTTTTGGCTACTTCTGGCCATTTTTTTGCTACGTCGGGAACTTTCGGCTACTTCGGGCCATTTTTCGGCTACTTCGGGCCAATTTTCGGCTAGTTCGGCTACATTTCGGCTACTTCGGGCTACATTTCGGCTACTTCGGGCTACATTTCGGCTACTTTGGGCCATGTACACTCCCATTTGTGCACATGAGGGGGCACCCTTCTTGAAAATCTTGCCCCCCTAAT
>CAXKVW010000437.1:77500-80000 GCA_964058825.1 Carex arenaria | reverse complement strand
GCCCCCAACCCGTCGGGACTTCGTACACTGCGTTGTGTGTACGCGTGGCTGCATATGCATATGCTTCGGGGCAGGGCGCGCCACGCAAAGACGCCCTGCCCCCAACCCGTCGGGACTTCGTACACTGCGTTGTGTGTACGCGTGGCTGCATATGCATTTGCTTCGGGGCAGGGCGCGCCACGCAAAGACGCCCTGCCCCCAACCCGTCGGGACTTCGTACACTGCGTTGTGTGTACGCGTGGCTGCATATGCATATGCTTCCGGGCAGGGCGCGCCACGCAAAGACGCCCTGCCCCCAACCCGTCGGGACTTCGTACACTGCGTTGTGTGTACGCGTGGCTGCATATGCATATGCTTCCGGGCAGGGCGCGCCACGCAAAGACGCCCTGCCCCCAACCCGTCGGGACTTCGTACACTGCGTTGTGTGTACGCGTGGCTGCATATGCATATGCTTCCGGGCAGGGCTCGCCACGCAAAGACGCCCTGCCCCCAACCTGTCGGGACTTCGTACACTGCGTTGTGTGTACGCGTGGCTGCATATGCATATGCTTCCGAGCAGGGCGCGCCACGCAAAGACGCCCTGCCCCCAACCAGTCGGGACTTTCGGTTACTTCGGGCCATTTTTCGGCTGCTTCGGGACATTTTTCGGCTGCTTCGGGCCATTTTTCTGCTACTTCGGCTACATTTTAGCTACTTCAGGCTACATTTCGGCTACTTCGGGGACTTTCGGCTACTTCGGGCCATTTTTTGGCTACGTCAGGGACTTTCGGCTACTTCGGGCCATTTTTCGGCTACTTCGGCTACATTTCGGCTACTTCGGGCTACATTTCAGCTACTTCGGGTACTTTCAGCTACTTCGGGCCATTTTTCGGCTACCTCGGGCAATTTTTCAGCTACTTCGGCCACTTTTCGGCTACTTCGGGTCCTTTTTCGGCTACTTCGGGCACTTTCGGCTACTTCGGGCCATTTTTCGGCTATCTCAGGCAATTTTTCGGCTACTTCGGGCACCTATCGGCTACTTCGGGCACTTTTCGGCTACTTTCGGCTACTTCGGGTCATTTTTCGGCTACTTCGGGTCATTTTTCGTCTACTTCGGGCCATGTACACTCCCGTGCGTGTACCTCAGGGGCCATGTACACCACCCGGCCTGCACATGGAGGGGCACCCTTTCCGAAAATCCTTGCCCCCTAATAGGGAATATGCATTTTGGGTCTCCAGCCACGCCCAGGGTTACCACCCCCTGGAAATCCCCCAGGTTTCCCCCCCATTTTACTTAGAAGTGCTAACGCTAAGGGCGCTACTGCACCAACGCTACTTCGGGCCATTTTTCGGCTACTTCGGGCCATTTTTCGGCTACTTCGGGCCATTTTTCGGCTACTTCGGGCTACTTTTCAGCTACTTCGGGCCATTGTCCGGCTACTTCGGGCACTTTCGGCTACTTCGGGTCATTTTTCGGCTACTTCGGGCCATTTTTCGGCTACTTCGGGCACTTTTCGGCTACTTCGGGCCACTTTTCGGCTACTTCAGGCTACTTTTTGGCTACTTCGGGATACTTTCAGGCTACTTCGGGGCATTTTCCGGCTACTTCGGGCACTTTCCGCTACTTCGGGTCATTTTTCGGCTACTTCTGGCCAATTTTCGGCTACTTCGGGCCATTTTCGGCTACTTCGGGCCTTTTTTCGGCTACTTCGACTACATTTTGGCTACTTCGGGCTACATTTCGGCTACTTCGGCTACATTTGGGCTACTTCGGCTACATTTTAGCTACTTCGGGGTACATTTCAGCTAATTCGGGGCCATTTTTCGGCTACTTCGGGCAATTTTCGGCTACTTCGGGCCAATTTTCGGCTACTACGGCTACATTTCGGCTACTTCGGGCTACATTTCGGCTACTTCGGGCACTTTCAGCTACGTCAAGTCATTTTTCGGCTACTTCGGGCACTTTCGGCTACTTCGGGCCATTTTTCGGCTACTTCGGGCAATTTTCGGCTACTTCGGGCAATTTTCGGCTACTTCGGTCCATTTTTTGGCTACTTCGGGCCATTTTCCGTCTACTACGGGCACTTTCGGCTACTTCGGGTCATTTTTCGGCTACTTCGGGTCATTTTTCGGCTACTTCGGGCACTTTTCGGCTATTTCGGGCCATTTTTCGGCTACTTCAGGCCACCTTTCGGCTACTTCGGGCCATTTTCCGGCTACTTCGGGCACTTTCAGCTACTTCGGGCCATTTTTCGGCTACTTCGGCTACATTTTGGCTACTTCGGCTACATTTCGGCTACTTCGGCTACATTTCGGCTACTTCGGGCTACATTTCGGCTACTTCGGGCTACATTTCGGCTACTTCGGGCCATTTTTTTGCTACGTCGGGGACTTTCGGCTACTTCGGGCTATATTTCGGCTACTTCGGGCCATTTTTCGGCTACTTCGGGGCAATTTTCGGCTACTTCGGAGCAATTTTCGGCTACTTCGGGCCAATTTTCGGCTACTTCGGCTACATTTC
>CAXKVW010000437.1:62500-67500 GCA_964058825.1 Carex arenaria | reverse complement strand
GGGCGCGCCACGCAAAGACGCCCTGCCCCCAACCCGTCGGGACTTCGTACACTGCGTTGTGTGTACGCGTGGCTGCATATGCATATGCTTCCGGGCAGGGCGCGCCACGCAAAGACGCCCTGCCCCCAACCCGTCGGGACTTCGTACACTGCGTTGTGTGTACGCGTGGCTGCATATGCATTTGCTTCGGGGCAGGGCGCGCCACGCAAAGACGCCCTGCCCCCAACCCGTCGGGACTTCGTACACTGCGTTGTGTGTACGCGTGGCTGCATATGCATATGCTTCCGGGCAGGGCGCGCCACGCAAAGACGCCCTGCCCCCAACCCGTCGGGACTTCGTACACTGCGTTGTGTGTACGCGTGGCTGCATATGCATATGCTTCGGGGCAGGGCGCGCCACGCAAAGACGCCCTGCCCCCAACCCGTCGGGACTTCGTACACTGCGTTGTGTGTACGCGTGGCTGCATATGCATATGCTTCGGGGCAGGGCGCGCCACGCAAAGACGCCCTGCCCCCAACCCGTCGGGACTTCGTACACTGCGTTGTGTGTACGCGTGGCTGCATATGCATATGCTTCGGGGCAGGGCGCGCCACGCAAAGACGCCCTGCCCCCAACCCGTCGGGACTTCGTACACTGCGTTGTGTGTACGCGTGGCTGCATATGCATTTGCTTCGGGGCAGGGCGCGCCACGCAAAGACGCCCTGCCCCCAACCCGTCGGGACTTCGTACACTGCGTTGTGTGTACGCGTGGCTGCATATGCATATGCTTCCGGGCAGGGCGCGCCACGCAAAGACGCCCTGCCCCCAACCCGTCGGGACTTCGTACACTGCGTTGTGTGTACGCGTGGCTGCATATGCATATGCTTCCGGGCAGGGCGCGCCACGCAAAGACGCCCTGCCCCCAACCCGTCGGGACTTCGTACACTGCGTTGTGTGTACGCGTGGCTGCATATGCATATGCTTCCGGGCAGGGCTCGCCACGCAAAGACGCCCTGCCCCCAACCTGTCGGGACTTCGTACACTGCGTTGTGTGTACGCGTGGCTGCATATGCATATGCTTCGGGGCAGGGCGCGCCACGCAAAGACGCCCTGCCCCCAACCCGTCGGGACTTCG
Source organism: Carex arenaria (assembly GCA_964058825.1). Lineage (NCBI taxonomy): Eukaryota > Viridiplantae > Streptophyta > Magnoliopsida > Poales > Cyperaceae > Carex > Carex arenaria. Next base: position 66,386 of record CAXKVW010000437.1, on the reverse strand, counting down.
TACACTGCGTTGTGTGTACGCGTGGCTGCATATGCATATGCTTCGGGGCAGGGCGCGCCACGCAAAGACGCCCTGCCCCCAACCCGTCGGGACTTCGTACACTGCGTTGTGTGTACGCGTGGCTGCATATGCATATGCTTCGGGGCAGGGCGCGCCACGCAAAGACGCCCTGCCCCCAACCCGTCGGGACTTCGTACACTGCGTTGTGTGTACGCGTGGCTGCATATGCATATGCTTCGGGGCAGGGCGCGCCACGCAAAGACGCCCTGCCCCCAACCCGTCGGGACTTCGTACACTGCGTTGTGTGTACGCGTGGCTGCATATGCATTTGCTTCGGGGCAGGGCGCGCCACGCAAAGACGCCCTGCCCCCAACCCGTCGGGACTTCGTACACTGCGTTGTGTGTACGCGTGGCTGCATATGCATATGCTTCCGGGCAGGGCGCGCCACGCAAAGACGCCCTGCCCCCAACCCGTCGGGACTTCGTACACTGCGTTGTGTGTACGCGTGGCTGCATATGCATATGCTTCGGGGCAGGGCGCGCCACGCAAAGACGCCCTGCCCCCAACCCGTCGGGACTTCGTACACTGCGTTGTGTGTACGCGTGGCTGCATATGCATTTGCTTCGGGGCAGGGCGCGCCACGCAAAGACGCCCTGCCCCCAACCCGTCGGGACTTCGTACACTGCGTTGTGTGTACGCGTGGCTGCATATGCATATGCTTCCGGGCAGGGCGCGCCACGCAAAGACGCCCTGCCCCCAACCCGTCGGGACTTCGTACACTGCGTTGTGTGTACGCGTGGCTGCATATGCATATGCTTCGGGGCAGGGCGCGCCACGCAAAGACGCCCTGCCCCCAACCCGTCGGGACTTCGTACACTGCGTTGTGTGTACGCGTGGCTGCATATGCATATGCTTCGGGGCAGGGCGCGCCACGCAAAGACGCCCTGCCCCCAACCCGTCGGGACTTCGTACACTGCGTTGTGTGTACGCGTGGCTGCATATGCATATGCTTCGGGGCAGGGCGCGCCACGCAAAGACGCCCTGCCCCCAACCCGTCGGGACTTCGTACACTGCGTTGTGTGTACGCGTGGCTCCATATGCATATGCTTCGGGGCAGGGCGCGCCACGCAAAGACGCCCTGCCCCCAACCCGTCAGGACTTCGTACACTGCGTTGTGTGTACGCGTGGCTGCATATGCATATGCTTCGGGGCAGGGCGCGCCACGCAAAGACGCCCTGCCCCCAACCCGTCGGGACTTCGTACACTGCGTTGTGTGTACGCGTGGCTGCATATGCATATGCTTCGGGGCAGGGCGCGCCACGCAAAGACGCCCTGCCCCCAACCCGTCGGGACTTCGTACACTGCGTTGTGTGTACGCGTGGCTGCATATGCATATGCTTCCGGGCAGGGCGCGCCACGCAAAGACGCCCTGCCCCCAACCCGTCGGGACTTCGTACACTGCGTTGTGTGTACGCGTGGCTGCATATGCATATGCTTCGGGGCAGGGCGCGCCACGCAAAGACGCCCTGCCCCCAACCCGTCGGGACTTCGTACACTGCGTTGTGTGTACGCGTGGCTGCATATGCATTTGCTTCGGGGCAGGGCGCGCCACGCAAAGACGCCCTGCCCCCAACCCGTCGGGACTTCGTACACTGCGTTGTGTGTACGCGTGGCTGCATATGCATATGCTTCCGGGCAGGGCGCGCCACGCAAAGACGCCCTGCCCCCAACCCGTCGGGACTTCGTACACTGCGTTGTGTGTACGCGTGGCTGCATATGCATATGCTTCGGGGCAGGGCGCGCCACGCAAAGACGCCCTGCCCCCAACCCGTCGGGACTTCGTACACTGCGTTGTGTGTACGCGTGGCTGCATATGCATATGCTTCGGGGCAGGGCGCGCCACGCAAAGACGCCCTGCCCCCAACCCGTCGGGACTTCGTACACTGCGTTGTGTGTACGCGTGGCTGCATATGCATATGCTTCGGGGCAGGGCGCGCCACGCAAAGACGCCCTGCCCCCAACCCGTCGGGACTTCGTACACTGCGTTGTGTGTACGCGTGGCTGCATATGCATTTGCTTCGGGGCAGGGCGCGCCACGCAAAGACGCCCTGCCCCCAACCCGTCGGGACTTCGTACACTGCGTTGTGTGTACGCGTGGCTGCATATGCATATGCTTCCGGGCAGGGCGCGCCACGCAAAGACGCCCTGCCCCCAACCCGTCGGGACTTCGTACACTGCGTTGTGTGTACGCGTGGCTGCATATGCATATGCTTCCGGGCAGGGCGCGCCACGCAAAGACGCCCTGCCCCCAACCCGTCGGGACTTCGTACACTGCGTTGTGTGTACGCGTGGCTGCATATGCATATGCTTCCGGGCAGGGCTCGCCACGCAAAGACGCCCTGCCCCCAACCTGTCGGGACTTCGTACACTGCGTTGTGTGTACGCGTGGCTGCATATGCATATGCTTCCGAGCAGGGCGCGCCACGCAAAGACGCCCTGCCCCCAACCAGTCGGGACTTTCGGTTACTTCGGGCCATTTTTCGGCTGCTTCGGGACATTTTTCGGCTGCTTCGGGCCATTTTTCTGCTACTTCGGCTACATTTTAGCTACTTCAGGCTACATTTCGGCTACTTCGGGGACTTTCGGCTACTTCGGGCCATTTTTTGGCTACGTCAGGGACTTTCGGCTACTTCGGGCCATTTTTCGGCTACTTCGGCTACATTTCGGCTACTTCGGGCTACATTTCAGCTACTTCGGGTACTTTCAGCTACTTCGGGCCATTTTTCGGCTACCTCGGGCAATTTTTCAGCTACTTCGGCCACTTTTCGGCTACTTCGGGTCCTTTTTCGGCTACTTCGGGCACTTTCGGCTACTTCGGGCCATTTTTCGGCTATCTCAGGCAATTTTTCGGCTACTTCGGGCACCTATCGGCTACTTCGGGCACTTTTCGGCTACTTTCGGCTACTTCGGGTCATTTTTCGGCTACTTCGGGTCATTTTTCGTCTACTTCGGGCCATGTACACTCCCGTGCGTGTACCTCAGGGGCCATGTACACCACCCGGCCTGCACATGGAGGGGCACCCTTTCCGAAAATCCTTGCCCCCTAATAGGGAATATGCATTTTGGGTCTCCAGCCACGCCCAGGGTTACCACCCCCTGGAAATCCCCCAGGTTTCCCCCCCATTTTACTTAGAAGTGCTAACGCTAAGGGCGCTACTGCACCAACGCTACTTCGGGCCATTTTTCGGCTACTTCGGGCCATTTTTCGGCTACTTCGGGCCATTTTTCGGCTACTTCGGGCTACTTTTCAGCTACTTCGGGCCATTGTCCGGCTACTTCGGGCACTTTCGGCTACTTCGGGTCATTTTTCGGCTACTTCGGGCCATTTTTCGGCTACTTCGGGCACTTTTCGGCTACTTCGGGCCACTTTTCGGCTACTTCAGGCTACTTTTTGGCTACTTCGGGATACTTTCAGGCTACTTCGGGGCATTTTCCGGCTACTTCGGGCACTTTCCGCTACTTCGGGTCATTTTTCGGCTACTTCTGGCCAATTTTCGGCTACTTCGGGCCATTTTCGGCTACTTCGGGCCTTTTTTCGGCTACTTCGACTACATTTTGGCTACTTCGGGCTACATTTCGGCTACTTCGGCTACATTTGGGCTACTTCGGCTACATTTTAGCTACTTCGGGGTACATTTCAGCTAATTCGGGGCCATTTTTCGGCTACTTCGGGCAATTTTCGGCTACTTCGGGCCAATTTTCGGCTACTACGGCTACATTTCGGCTACTTCGGGCTACATTTCGGCTACTTCGGGCACTTTCAGCTACGTCAAGTCATTTTTCGGCTACTTCGGGCACTTTCGGCTACTTCGGGCCATTTTTCGG
>CAXKVW010000437.1:47500-52500 GCA_964058825.1 Carex arenaria | reverse complement strand
CTGCGTTGTGTGTACGCGTGGCTGCATATGCATATGCTTCGGGGCAGGGCGCGCCACGCAAAGACGCCCTGCCCCCAACCCGTCGGGACTTCGTACACTGCGTTGTGTGTACGCGTGGCTCCATATGCATATGCTTCGGGGCAGGGCGCGCCACGCAAAGACGCCCTGCCCCCAACCCGTCGGGACTTCGTACACTGCGTTGTGTGTACGCGTGGCTCCATATGCATATGCTTCGGGGCAGGGCGCGCCACGCAAAGACGCCCTGCCCCCAACCCGTCGGGACTTCGTACACTGCGTTGTGTGTACGCGTGGCTGCATATGCATATGCTTCGGGGCAGGGCGCGCCACGCAAAGACGCCCTGCCCCCAACCCGTCGGGACTTCGTACACTGCGTTGTGTGTACGCGTGGCTGCATATGCATATGCTTCGGGGCAGGGCGCGCCACGCAAAGACGCCCTGCCCCCAACCCGTCGGGACTTCGTACACTGCGTTGTGTGTACGCGTGGCTGCATATGCATATGCTTCCGGGCAGGGCGCGCCACGCAAAGACGCCCTGCCCCCAACCCGTCGGGACTTCGTACACTGCGTTGTGTGTACGCGTGGCTGCATATGCATATGCTTCGGGGCAGGGCGCGCCACGCAAAGACGCCCTGCCCCCAACCCGTCGGGACTTCGTACACTGCGTTGTGTGTACGCGTGGCTGCATATGCATTTGCTTCGGGGCAGGGCGCGCCACGCAAAGACGCCCTGCCCCCAACCCGTCGGGACTTCGTACACTGCGTTGTGTGTACGCGTGGCTGCATATGCATATGCTTCCGGGCAGGGCGCGCCACGCAAAGACGCCCTGCCCCCAACCCGTCGGGACTTCGTACACTGCGTTGTGTGTACGCGTGGCTGCATATGCATATGCTTCGGGGCAGGGCGCGCCACGCAAAGACACCCTGCCCCCAACCCGTCGGGACTTCGTACACTGCGTTGTGTGTACGCGTGGCTGCATATGCATATGCTTCGGGGCAGGGCGCGCCACGCAAAGACGCCCTGCCCCCAACCCGTCGGGACTTCGTACACTGCGTTGTGTGTACGCGTGGCTGCATATGCATATGCTTCGGGGCAGGGCGCGCCACGCAAAGACGCCCTGCCCCCAACCCGTCGGGACTTCGTACACTGCGTTGTGTGTACGCGTGGCTGCATATGCATTTGCTTCGGGGCAGGGCGCGCCACGCAAAGACGCCCTGCCCCCAACCCGTCGGGACTTCGTACACTGCGTTGTGTGTACGCGTGGCTGCATATGCATATGCTTCTGGGCAGGGCGCGCCACGCAAAGACGCCCTGCCCCCAACCCGTCGGGACTTCGTACACTGCGTTGTGTGTACGCGTGGCTGCATATGCATATGCTTCCGGGCAGGGCGCGCCACGCAAAGACGCCCTGCCCCCAACCCGTCGGGACTTCGTACACTGCGTTGTGTGTACGCGTGGCTGCATATGCATATGCTTCTGGGCAGGGCGCGCCACGCAAAGACGCCCTGCCCCCAACCCGTCGGGACTTCGTACACTGCGTTGTGTGTACGCGTGGCTGCATATGCATATGCTTCGGGGCAGGGCGCGCCACGCAAAGACGCCCTGCCCCCAACCCGTCGGGACTTCGTACACTGCGTTGTGTGTACGCGTGGCTGCATATGCATATGCTTCGGGGCAGGGCGCGCCACGCAAAGACGCCCTGCCCCCAACCCGTCGGGACTTCGTACACTGCGTTGTGTGTACGCGTGGCTGCATATGCATATGCTTCCGGGCAGGGCGCGCCACGCAAAGACGCCCTGCCCCCAACCCGTCGGGACTTCGTACACTGCGTTGTGTGTACGCGTGGCTGCATATGCATATGCTTCGGGGCAGGGCGCGCCACGCAAAGACGCCCTGCCCCCAACCCGTCGGGACTTCGTACACTGCGTTGTGTGTACGCGTGGCTGCATATGCATTTGCTTCGGGGCAGGGCGCGCCACGCAAAGACGCCCTGCCCCCAACCCGTCGGGACTTCGTACACTGCGTTGTGTGTACGCGTGGCTGCATATGCATATGCTTCCGGGCAGGGCGCGCCACGCAAAGACGCCCTGCCCCCAACCCGTCGGGACTTCGTACACTGCGTTGTGTGTACGCGTGGCTGCATATGCATATGCTTCGGGGCAGGGCGCGCCACGCAAAGACACCCTGCCCCCAACCCGTCGGGACTTCGTACACTGCGTTGTGTGTACGCGTGGCTGCATATGCATATGCTTCGGGGCAGGGCGCGCCACGCAAAGACGCCCTGCCCCCAACCCGTCGGGACTTCGTACACTGCGTTGTGTGTACGCGTGGCTGCATATGCATATGCTTCGGGGCAGGGCGCGCCACGCAAAGACGCCCTGCCCCCAACCCGTCGGGACTTCGTACACTGCGTTGTGTGTACGCGTGGCTGCATATGCATTTGCTTCGGGGCAGGGCGCGCCACGCAAAGACGCCCTGCCCCCAACCCGTCGGGACTTCGTACACTGCGTTGTGTGTACGCGTGGCTGCATATGCATATGCTTCTGGGCAGGGCGCGCCACGCAAAGACGCCCTGCCCCCAACCCGTCGGGACTTCGTACACTGCGTTGTGTGTACGCGTGGCTGCATATGCATATGCTTCCGGGCAGGGCGCGCCACGCAAAGACGCCCTGCCCCCAACCCGTCGGGACTTCGTACACTGCGTTGTGTGTACGCGTGGCTGCATATGCATATGCTTCCGGGCAGGGCTCGCCACGCAAAGACGCCCTGCCCCCAACCTGTCGGGACTTCGTACACTGCGTTGTGTGTACGCGTGGCTGCATATGCATATGCTTCCGAGCAGGGCGCGCCACGCAAAGACGCCCTGCCCCCAACCAGTCGGGACTTTCGGTTACTTCGGGCCATTTTTCGGCTGCTTCGGGACATTTTTCGGCTGCTTCGGGCCATTTTTCTGCTACTTCGGCTACATTTTAGCTACTTCAGGCTACATTTCGGCTACTTCGGGGACTTTCGGCTACTTCGGGCCATTTTTTGGCTACGTCAGGGACTTTCGGCTACTTCGGGCCATTTTTCGGCTACTTCGGCTACATTTCGGCTACTTCGGGCTACATTTCAGCTACTTCGGGTACTTTCAGCTACTTCGGGCCATTTTTCGGCTACCTCGGGCAATTTTTCAGCTACTTCGGCCACTTTTCGGCTACTTCGGGTCCTTTTTCGGCTACTTCGGGCACTTTCGGCTACTTCGGGCCATTTTTCGGCTATCTCAGGCAATTTTTCGGCTACTTCGGGCACCTATCGGCTACTTCGGGCACTTTTCGGCTACTTTCGGCTACTTCGGGTCATTTTTCGGCTACTTCGGGTCATTTTTCGTCTACTTCGGGCCATGTACACTCCCGTGCGTGTACCTCAGGGGCCATGTACACCACCCGGCCTGCACATGGAGGGGCACCCTTTCCGAAAATCCTTGCCCCCTAATAGGGAATATGCATTTTGGGTCTCCAGCCACGCCCAGGGTTACCACCCCCTGGAAATCCCCCAGGTTTCCCCCCCATTTTACTTAGAAGTGCTAACGCTAAGGGCGCTACTGCACCAACGCTACTTCGGGCCATTTTTCGGCTACTTCGGGCCATTTTTCGGCTACTTCGGGCCATTTTTCGGCTACTTCGGGCTACTTTTCAGCTACTTCGGGCCATTGTCCGGCTACTTCGGGCACTTTCGGCTACTTCGGGTCATTTTTCGGCTACTTCGGGCCATTTTTCGGCTACTTCGGGCACTTTTCGGCTACTTCGGGCCACTTTTCGGCTACTTCAGGCTACTTTTTGGCTACTTCGGGATACTTTCAGGCTACTTCGGGGCATTTTCCGGCTACTTCGGGCACTTTCCGCTACTTCGGGTCATTTTTCGGCTACTTCTGGCCAATTTTCGGCTACTTCGGGCCATTTTCGGCTACTTCGGGCCTTTTTTCGGCTACTTCGACTACATTTTGGCTACTTCGGGCTACATTTCGGCTACTTCGGCTACATTTGGGCTACTTCGGCTACATTTTAGCTACTTCGGGGTACATTTCAGCTAATTCGGGGCCATTTTTCGGCTACTTCGGGCAATTTTCGGCTACTTCGGGCCAATTTTCGGCTACTACGGCTACATTTCGGCTACTTCGGGCTACATTTCGGCTACTTCGGGCACTTTCAGCTACGTCAAGTCATTTTTCGGCTACTTCGGGCACTTTCGGCTACTTCGGGCCATTTTTCGGCTACTTCGGGCAATTTTCGGCTACTTCGGGCAATTTTCGGCTACTTCGGTCCATTTTTTGGCTACTTCGGGCCATTTTCCGTCTACTACGGGCACTTTCGGCTACTTCGGGTCATTTTTCGGCTACTTCGGGTCATTTTTCGGCTACTTCGGGCACTTTTCGGCTATTTCGGGCCATTTTTCGGCTACTTCAGGCCACCTTTCGGCTACTTCGGGCCATTTTCCGGCTACTTCGGGCACTTTCAGCTACTTCGGGCCATTTTTCGGCTACTTCGGCTACATTTTGGCTACTTCGGCTACATTTCGGCTACTTCGGGCTACATTTCGGCTACTTCGGGCTACATTTCGGCTACTTCGGGCCATTTTTTTGCTACGTCGGGGACTTTCGGCTACTTCGGGCTATATTTCGGCTACTTCGGGCCATTTTTCGGCTACTTCGGGGCAATTTTCGGCTACTTCGGAGCAATTTTCGGCTACTTCGGGCCAATTTTCGGCTACTTCGGCTACATTTCAGCTACTTCGGGCTACATTTCGGCTACTTGGGGCACTTTCAGCTACGTCAGGTCATTTTTCGGCTACTTCGGGCACTTTCGGCTACTTGGGGACATTTTTCGGCTACTTCGGGCAATTTTCGGCTACTTCGGGCCATTTTTCGGCTACTTCGGGCTACTTCTCGGCTACTTCGGGCACTTTTCGGCTACTTCGGGCCATTTCTCGGCTACTTCGGGCTA
>CAXKVW010000437.1:35000-37500 GCA_964058825.1 Carex arenaria | reverse complement strand
CCCCAACCCGTCGGGACTTCGTACACTGCGTTGTGTGTACGCGTGGCTGCATATGCATTTGCTTCGGGGCAGGGCGCGCCACGCAAAGACGCCCTGCCCCCAACCCGTCGGGACTTCGTACACTGCGTTGTGTGTACGCGTGGCTGCATATGCATATGCTTCCGGGCAGGGCGCGCCACGCAAAGACGCCCTGCCCCCAACCCGTCGGGACTTCGTACATTGCGTTGTGTGTACGCGTGGCTGCATATGCATATGCTTCGGGGCAGGGCGCGCCACGCAAAGACGCCCTGCCCCCAACCCGTCGGGACTTCGTACACTGCGTTGTGTGTACGCGTGGCTGCATATGCATATGCTTCGGGGCAGGGCGCGCCACGCAAAGACGCCCTGCCCCCAACCCGTCGGGACTTCGTACACTGCGTTGTGTGTACGCGTGGCTGCATATGCATATGCTTCGGGGCAGGGCGCGCCACGCAAAGACGCCCTGCCCCCAACCCGTCGGGACTTCGTACACTGCGTTGTGTGTACGCGTGGCTGCATATGCATTTGCTTCGGGGCAGGGCGCGCCACGCAAAGACGCCCTGCCCCCAACCCGTCGGGACTTCGTACACTGCGTTGTGTGTACGCGTGGCTGCATATGCATATGCTTCCGGGCAGGGCGCGCCACGCAAAGACGCCCTGCCCCCAACCCGTCGGGACTTCGTACACTGCGTTGTGTGTACGCGTGGCTGCATATGCATATGCTTCCGGGCAGGGCGCGCCACGCAAAGACGCCCTGCCCCCAACCCGTCGGGACTTCGTACACTGCGTTGTGTGTACGCGTGGCTGCATATGCATATGCTTCCGGGCAGGGCTCGCCACGCAAAGACGCCCTGCCCCCAACCTGTCGGGACTTCGTACACTGCGTTGTGTGTACGCGTGGCTGCATATGCATATGCTTCCGAGCAGGGCGCGCCACGCAAAGACGCCCTGCCCCCAACCAGTCGGGACTTTCGGTTACTTCGGGCCATTTTTCGGCTGCTTCGGGACATTTTTCGGCTGCTTCGGGCCATTTTTCTGCTACTTCGGCTACATTTTAGCTACTTCAGGCTACATTTCGGCTACTTCGGGGACTTTCGGCTACTTCGGGCCATTTTTTGGCTACGTCAGGGACTTTCGGCTACTTCGGGCCATTTTTCGGCTACTTCGGCTACATTTCGGCTACTTCGGGCTACATTTCAGCTACTTCGGGTACTTTCAGCTACTTCGGGCCATTTTTCGGCTACCTCGGGCAATTTTTCAGCTACTTCGGCCACTTTTCGGCTACTTCGGGTCCTTTTTCGGCTACTTCGGGCACTTTCGGCTACTTCGGGCCATTTTTCGGCTATCTCAGGCAATTTTTCGGCTACTTCGGGCACCTATCGGCTACTTCGGGCACTTTTCGGCTACTTTCGGCTACTTCGGGTCATTTTTCGGCTACTTCGGGTCATTTTTCGTCTACTTCGGGCCATGTACACTCCCGTGCGTGTACCTCAGGGGCCATGTACACCACCCGGCCTGCACATGGAGGGGCACCCTTTCCGAAAATCCTTGCCCCCTAATAGGGAATATGCATTTTGGGTCTCCAGCCACGCCCAGGGTTACCACCCCCTGGAAATCCCCCAGGTTTCCCCCCCATTTTACTTAGAAGTGCTAACGCTAAGGGCGCTACTGCACCAACGCTACTTCGGGCCATTTTTCGGCTACTTCGGGCCATTTTTCGGCTACTTCGGGCCATTTTTCGGCTACTTCGGGCTACTTTTCAGCTACTTCGGGCCATTGTCCGGCTACTTCGGGCACTTTCGGCTACTTCGGGTCATTTTTCGGCTACTTCGGGCCATTTTTCGGCTACTTCGGGCACTTTTCGGCTACTTCGGGCCACTTTTCGGCTACTTCAGGCTACTTTTTGGCTACTTCGGGATACTTTCAGGCTACTTCGGGGCATTTTCCGGCTACTTCGGGCACTTTCCGCTACTTCGGGTCATTTTTCGGCTACTTCTGGCCAATTTTCGGCTACTTCGGGCCATTTTCGGCTACTTCGGGCCTTTTTTCGGCTACTTCGACTACATTTTGGCTACTTCGGGCTACATTTCGGCTACTTCGGCTACATTTGGGCTACTTCGGCTACATTTTAGCTACTTCGGGGTACATTTCAGCTAATTCGGGGCCATTTTTCGGCTACTTCGGGCAATTTTCGGCTACTTCGGGCCAATTTTCGGCTACTACGGCTACATTTCGGCTACTTCGGGCTACATTTCGGCTACTTCGGGCACTTTCAGCTACGTCAAGTCATTTTTCGGCTACTTCGGGCACTTTCGGCTACTTCGGGCCATTTTTCGGCTACTTTGGGCAATTTTCGGCTACTTCGGGCAATTTTCGGCTACTTCGGTCCATTTTTTGGCTACTTCGGGCCATTTTCCGTCTACTACGGGCACTTTCGGCTACTTCGGGTCATTTTTCGGCTACTTCGGGTCATTTTTCGGCT
>CAXKVW010000437.1:20000-25000 GCA_964058825.1 Carex arenaria | reverse complement strand
TGCCCCCAACCCGTCGGGACTTCGTACACTGCGTTGTGTGTACGCGTGGCTCCATATGCATATGCTTCGGGGCAGGGCGCGCCACGCAAAGACGCCCTGCCCCCAACCCGTCGGGACTTCGTACACTGCGTTGTGTGTACGCGTGGCTCCATATGCATATGCTTCGGGGCAGGGCGCGCCACGCAAAGACGCCCTGCCCCCAACCCGTCGGGACTTCGTACACTGCGTTGTGTGTACGCGTGGCTGCATATGCATATGCTTCGGGGCAGGGCGCGCCACGCAAAGACGCCCTGCCCCCAACCCGTCGGGACTTCGTACACTGCGTTGTGTGTACGCGTGGCTGCATATGCATATGCTTCGGGGCAGGGCGCGCCACGCAAAGACGCCCTGCCCCCAACCCGTCGGGACTTCGTACACTGCGTTGTGTGTACGCGTGGCTGCATATGCATATGCTTCCGGGCAGGGCGCGCCACGCAAAGACGCCCTGCCCCCAACCCGTCGGGACTTCGTACACTGCGTTGTGTGTACGCGTGGCTGCATATGCATATGCTTCGGGGCAGGGCGCGCCACGCAAAGACGCCCTGCCCCCAACCCGTCGGGACTTCGTACACTGCGTTGTGTGTACGCGTGGCTGCATATGCATTTGCTTCGGGGCAGGGCGCGCCACGCAAAGACGCCCTGCCCCCAACCCGTCGGGACTTCGTACACTGCGTTGTGTGTACGCTTGGCTGCATATGCATATGCTTCCGGGCAGGGCGCGCCACGCAAAGACGCCCTGCCCCCAACCCGTCGGGACTTCGTACACTGCGTTGTGTGTACGCGTGGCTGCATATGCATATGCTTCGGGGCAGGGCGCGCCACGCAAAGACGCCCTGCCCCCAACCCGTCGGGACTTCGTACACTGCGTTGTGTGTACGCGTGGCTGCATATGCATATGCTTCGGGGCAGGGCGCGCCACGCAAAGACGCCCTGCCCCCAACCCGTCGGGACTTCGTACACTGCGTTGTGTGTACGCGTGGCTGCATATGCATATGCTTCGGGGCAGGGCGCGCCACGCAAAGACGCCCTGCCCCCAACCCGTCGGGACTTCGTACACTGCGTTGTGTGTACGCGTGGCTGCATATGCATTTGCTTCGGGGCAGGGCGCGCCACGCAAAGACGCCCTGCCCCCAACCCGTCGGGACTTCGTACACTGCGTTGTGTGTACGCGTGGCTGCATATGCATATGCTTCCGGGCAGGGCGCGCCACGCAAAGACGCCCTGCCCCCAACCCGTCGGGACTTCGTACACTGCGTTGTGTGTACGCGTGGCTGCATATGCATATGCTTCCGGGCAGGGCGCGCCACGCAAAGACGCCCTGCCCCCAACCCGTCGGGACTTCGTACACTGCGTTGTGTGTACGCGTGGCTGCATATGCATATGCTTCCGGGCAGGGCTCGCCACGCAAAGACGCCCTGCCCCCAACCTGTCGGGACTTCGTACACTGCGTTGTGTGTACGCGTGGCTGCATATGCATATGCTTCCGAGCAGGGCGCGCCACGCAAAGACGCCCTGCCCCCAACCAGTCGGGACTTTCGGTTACTTCGGGCCATTTTTCGGCTGCTTCGGGACATTTTTCGGCTGCTTCGGGCCATTTTTCTGCTACTTCGGCTACATTTTAGCTACTTCAGGCTACATTTCGGCTACTTCGGGGACTTTCGGCTACTTCGGGCCATTTTTTGGCTACGTCAGGGACTTTCGGCTACTTCGGGCCATTTTTCGGCTACTTCGGCTACATTTCGGCTACTTCGGGCTACATTTCAGCTACTTCGGGTACTTTCAGCTACTTCGGGCCATTTTTCGGCTACCTCGGGCAATTTTTCAGCTACTTCGGCCACTTTTCGGCTACTTCGGGTCCTTTTTCGGCTACTTCGGGCACTTTCGGCTACTTCGGGCCATTTTTCGGCTATCTCAGGCAATTTTTCGGCTACTTCGGGCACCTATCGGCTACTTCGGGCACTTTTCGGCTACTTTCGGCTACTTCGGGTCATTTTTCGGCTACTTCGGGTCATTTTTCGTCTACTTCGGGCCATGTACACTCCCGTGCGTGTACCTCAGGGGCCATGTACACCACCCGGCCTGCACATGGAGGGGCACCCTTTCCGAAAATCCTTGCCCCCTAATAGGGAATATGCATTTTGGGTCTCCAGCCACGCCCAGGGTTACCACCCCCTGGAAATCCCCCAGGTTTCCCCCCCATTTTACTTAGAAGTGCTAACGCTAAGGGCGCTACTGCACCAACGCTACTTCGGGCCATTTTTCGGCTACTTCGGGCCATTTTTCGGCTACTTCGGGCCATTTTTCGGCTACTTCGGGCTACTTTTCAGCTACTTCGGGCCATTGTCCGGCTACTTCGGGCACTTTCGGCTACTTCGGGTCATTTTTCGGCTACTTCGGGCCATTTTTCGGCTACTTCGGGCACTTTTCGGCTACTTCGGGCCACTTTTCGGCTACTTCAGGCTACTTTTTGGCTACTTCGGGATACTTTCAGGCTACTTCGGGGCATTTTCCGGCTACTTCGGGCACTTTCCGCTACTTCGGGTCATTTTTCGGCTACTTCTGGCCAATTTTCGGCTACTTCGGGCCATTTTCGGCTACTTCGGGCCTTTTTTCGGCTACTTCGACTACATTTTGGCTACTTCGGGCTACATTTCGGCTACTTCGGCTACATTTGGGCTACTTCGGCTACATTTTAGCTACTTCGGGGTACATTTCAGCTAATTCGGGGCCATTTTTCGGCTACTTCGGGCAATTTTCGGCTACTTCGGGCCAATTTTCGGCTACTACGGCTACATTTCGGCTACTTCGGGCTACATTTCGGCTACTTCGGGCACTTTCAGCTACGTCAAGTCATTTTTCGGCTACTTCGGGCACTTTCGGCTACTTCGGGCCATTTTTCGGCTACTTCGGGCAATTTTCGGCTACTTCGGGCAATTTTCGGCTACTTCGGTCCATTTTTTGGCTACTTCGGGCCATTTTCCGTCTACTACGGGCACTTTCGGCTACTTCGGGTCATTTTTTGGCTACTTCGGGTCATTTTTCGGCTACTTCGGGCACTTTTCGGCTATTTCGGGCCATTTTTCGGCTACTTCAGGCCACCTTTCGGCTACTTCGGGCCATTTTCCGGCTACTTCGGGCACTTTCAGCTACTTCGGGCCATTTTTCGGCTACTTCGGCTACATTTTGGCTACTTCGGCTACATTTCGGCTACTTCGGGCTACATTTCGGCTACTTCGGGCTACATTTCGGCTAATTCGGGCCATTTTTTTGCTACGTCGGGGACTTTCGGCTACTTCGGGCTATATTTCGGCTACATCGGGCCATTTTTCGGCTACTTCGGGGCAATTTTCGGCTACTTCGGAGCAATTTTCGGCTACTTCGGGCCAATTTTCGGCTACTTCGGCTACATTTCAGCTACTTCGGGCTACATTTCGGCTACTTGGGGCACTTTCAGCTACGTCAGGTCATTTTTCGGCTACTTCGGGCACTTTCGGCTACTTGGGGACATTTTTCGGCTACTTCGGGCAATTTTCGGCTACTTCGGGCCATTTTTCGGCTACTTCGGGCTACTTCTCGGCTACTTCGGGCACTTTTCGGCTACTTCGGGCCATTTCTCGGCTACTTCGGGCTACTTTTTGGCTACTTCGATCCATTTTCCGGCTACTTTGGGCACTTTCGGCTACTTCGGGCACTTTCGGCTACTTCGGGTCATTTTTCGGCTACTTCGGCTACATTTCGGCTACTTCGGGCTACATTTCGGCTACTTCGGGCTACATTTCGGCTACTTCGGGGACTTTTGGCTACTTCTGGCCATTTTTTTGCTACGTCGGGAACTTTCGGCTACTTCGGGCCATTTTTCGGCTACTTCGGGCCAATTTTCGGCTAGTTCGGCTACATTTCGGCTACTTCGGGCTACATTTCGGCTACTTCGGGCTACATTTCGGCTACTTTGGGCCATGTACACTCCCATTTGTGCACATGAGGGGGCACCCTTCTTGAAAATCTTGCCCCCCTAATAGGGAATATGCATTTTTAGGCTCTAGCCACCCCTTGGGTTACCACCCCCTCCAAATCCCCCATGTTAAAAATAAGGGTGTTGAACTATTTTTTTACCCGATTTTTCGACCGGTTTCACTTCTTATCCAATTTTTTTTTTAAATTTCAAATTTTTTGAAAATTTCAAATTTTTTCGAATTTCAAATTTTTTCGGAAATCAATTTTTTTCAAATTTCAATTTTTTTCTAATTTCAAAATTTTTCAAATTTCAAAATTTTCAAATTTCAAAATTTTTCTCGAATTTCAAAATTTTTAATTTTTTCGTGGCAACCCCGGCTCGGACTCCCGCTGCACCGACGCTGGGGGCTGTCAGCACCGACGCTGGGGCTGTCCGCACTAACGCTGGGGGCTGTCACACTAACGCTGGGTGCTGTCAGCCCCGACGCTGGGGCTGTCAGCACTAACGCTGGGCGCTGTCAGCACCGACGCTGGGGCTATCAGCACCGACGCTGGGGCTTCCCAGATTTTTTCCCCGTTTTTTTTTTGTTCACTTCAAATTTTTTTGAAATTTCAATTTTTTTCAAATTTCAAATTTTTTTCAAAGCTCAATTTTTTTTTTCGTGGCAAACCCGGGTCGGACTATCGCTGCACCGACGCTGGGGGCTGTCAGCACTAACGCTGGGGGCTGTCACCCTAACGCTGGGCGCTGTCAGCCCCGACGTTGGGGGCTGTCACACTAACGCTTGGCGCTGTCAGCCCCGACGCTGGGGCTGTCAGCGCTAACGCTGGGGGCTGTCAGCACCGACGCTGGGGCTGTCCGCACTAACGCTGGGGGCTGTCACACTAACGCTGGGCGCTGTCAGCCCCGACGCTGGGGCTGTCAGCACTAACGCTGGGCGCTGTCAGCACCGACGCTGGGGCTTCCCAGATTTTTTCCCCGTTTTTTTTTTTGAAAATTCAAATTT
>CAXKVW010000437.1:7500-10000 GCA_964058825.1 Carex arenaria | reverse complement strand
CACTTTCGGCTACTTCGGGCCATTTTTCGGCTATCTCAGGCAATTTTTCGGCTACTTCGGGCACCTATCGGCTACTTCGGGCACTTTTCGGCTACTTTCGGCTACTTCGGGTCATTTTTCGGCTACTTCGGGTCATTTTTCGTCTACTTCGGGCCATGTACACTCCCGTGCGTGTACCTCAGGGGCCATGTACACCACCCGGCCTGCACATGGAGGGGCACCCTTTCCGAAAATCCTTGCCCCCTAATAGGGAATATGCATTTTGGGTCTCCAGCCACGCCCAGGGTTACCACCCCCTGGAAATCCCCCAGGTTTCCCCCCCATTTTACTTAGAAGTGCTAACGCTAAGGGCGCTACTGCACCAACGCTACTTCGGGCCATTTTTCGGCTACTTCGGGCCATTTTTCGGCTACTTCGGGCCATTTTTCGGCTACTTCGGGCTACTTTTCAGCTACTTCGGGCCATTGTCCGGCTACTTCGGGCACTTTCGGCTACTTCGGGTCATTTTTCGGCTACTTCGGGCCATTTTTCGGCTACTTCGGGCACTTTTCGGCTACTTCGGGCCACTTTTCGGCTACTTCAGGCTACTTTTTGGCTACTTCGGGATACTTTCAGGCTACTTCGGGGCATTTTCCGGCTACTTCGGGCACTTTCCGCTACTTCGGGTCATTTTTCGGCTACTTCTGGCCAATTTTCGGCTACTTCGGGCCATTTTCGGCTACTTCGGGCCTTTTTTCGGCTACTTCGACTACATTTTGGCTACTTCGGGCTACATTTCGGCTACTTCGGCTACATTTGGGCTACTTCGGCTACATTTTAGCTACTTCGGGGTACATTTCAGCTAATTCGGGGCCATTTTTCGGCTACTTCGGGCAATTTTCGGCTACTTCGGGCCAATTTTCGGCTACTACGGCTACATTTCGGCTACTTCGGGCTACATTTCGGCTACTTCGGGCACTTTCAGCTAAGTCAAGTCATTTTTCGGCTACTTCGGGCACTTTCGGCTACTTCGGGCCATTTTTCGGCTACTTCGGGCAATTTTCGGCTACTTCGGGCAATTTTCGGCTACTTCGGTCCATTTTTTGGCTACTTCGGGCCATTTTCCGTCTACTACGGGCACTTTCGGCTACTTCGGGTCATTTTTCGGCTACTTCGGGTCATTTTTCGGCTACTTCGGGCACTTTTCGGCTATTTCGGGCCATTTTTCGGCTACTTCAGGCCACCTTTCGGCTACTTCGGGCCATTTTCCGGCTACTTCGGGCACTTTCAGCTACTTCGGGCCATTTTTCGGCTACTTCGGCTACATTTTGGCTACTTCGGCTACATTTCGGCTACTTCGGCTACATTTCGGCTACTTCGGGCTACATTTCGGCTACTTCGGGCTACATTTCGGCTACTTCGGGCCATTTTTTTGCTACGTCGGGGACTTTCGGCTACTTCGGGCTATATTTCGGCTACTTCGGGCCATTTTTCGGCTACTTCGGGGCAATTTTCGGCTACTTCGGAGCAATTTTCGGCTACTTCGGGCCAATTTTCGGCTACTTCGGCTACATTTCAGCTACTTCGGGCTACATTTCGGCTACTTGGGGCACTTTCAGCTACGTCAGGTCATTTTTCGGCTACTTCGGGCACTTTCGGCTACTTGGGGACATTTTTCGGCTACTTCGGGCAATTTTCGGCTACTTCGGGCCATTTTTCGGCTACTTCGGGCTACTTCTCGGCTACTTCGGGCACTTTTCGGCTACTTCGGGCCATTTCTCGGCTACTTCGGGCTACTTTTTGGCTACTTCGATCCATTTTCCGGCTACTTTGGGCACTTTCGGCTACTTCGGGCACTTTCGGCTACTTCGGGTCATTTTTCGGCTACTTCGGCTACATTTCGGCTACTTCGGGCTACATTTCGGCTACTTCGGGCTACATTTCGGCTACTTCGGGGACTTTTGGCTACTTCTGGCCATTTTTTTGCTACGTCGGGAACTTTCGGCTACTTCGGGCCATTTTTCGGCTACTTCGGGCCAATTTTCGGCTAGTTCGGCTACATTTCGGCTACTTCGGGCTACATTTCGGCTACTTCGGGCTACATTTCGGCTACTTTGGGCCATGTACACTCCCATTTGTGCACATGAGGGGGCACCCTTCTTGAAAATCTTGCCCCCCTAATAGGGAATATGCATTTTTAGGCTCTAGCCACCCCTTGGGTTACCACCCCCTCCAAATCCCCCATGTTAAAAATAAGGGTGTTGAACTATTTTTTTACCCGATTTTTCGACCGGTTTCACTTCTTATCCAATTTTTTTTTTAAATTTCAAATTTTTTGAAAATTTCAAATTTTTTCGAATTTCAAATTTTTTCGGAAATCAATTTTTTTCAAATTTCAATTTTTTTCTAATTTCAAAATTTTTCAAATTTCAAAATTTTCAAATTTCAAAATTTTTCTCGAATTTCAAAATTTTTAATTTTTTCGTGGCAACCCCGGCTCGGACTCCCGCTGCACCGACGC